>ML839850.1:0-42534 GCA_009831015.1 Picea engelmannii | reverse complement strand
ATATATATATATATATATATATATATATATATATATATATATATATATATATATATATATATATATATTGGGGTTCATGGGTTTTGAACCCACGACCACCACCAAGCCTAGGCGCCTTGACAAAGCGCCCTAACACCAACGCGCCATGTATATGCCTTTACAAAATAAATACATATATATAAATAAATTAATTATTAATAGTAATAAAGTATTATCCCGAAGTATAATCTCCAATTATCCAAGTTAACAAAGCACAGAGTTCCATGCCCACAACCATCGAGCCAAGCACCTTCCACATAATACATTATCAATGTCAAAACCCAGCACCAAGCCAAAGCCAAGCACCAAGCCGGCAAGGGAGCATAATGTGCACAACGTATTAACATTATAAAATTTTAATTTTAATAATGGGTTTGAAACCTATGTTATTAATCATATATATATCCCTATGATTAATGAATGTAATAGTGTAATTTTATAATTTATAAAGGTTAAAAGTCCTTGAAGAGTAGCGGGAGTTTGATGCATGTTATGGGAAATAATTAGGGTAGAATAGGTGGTATAATAGAAAGCACCACACAAGGGATCTGATGCACTTTGGCGAGTGGGGTACATTGCTAGTGTAACTACCAGGAGAGAGGGTCAATAGTTTTACTAGGCAAAGACATCAAGCTTAGACGCTTTAACCCTAACCTAGCCACTTCCCCTAAAGAGAGTAACATATGTTTATAGACAAGTAAAAAAAACTTATGCCTAACCCTGTTTTCTAGTTTAAGTTGCACAAATGTGAATTATCCTAGACTCACCCTAACAAACTTTTGATCAATGAAAATCCAATTATACAGGATGGTCAGGACTCGAGGAAATCGAGGCAGAGGGGTGTCGTCACAGGGACTGCCAATGCCGCCACCACCATCGTCGGAATTAGCCCTCATTCTGTGCTCTTTGGAGACCATAAATGAGACTTTAAAGGGGCGTCATCTAGCAGGGATCGAAGTGGAGCCCCCACCTTCTAGAACAGGTAATCCCAAAGCATCGAGGGATTCATGGGGAGGACCTCCACCCAAAGATATCACTAGAGAACTGCAAAATATCAAACTTCTAGAGTTTGTTGGGGGTCATTCCATTGAATGTGTAGAGGCATGGTTGGAAGGCATGATAAGGTGTTTCAACTTAAGAGACTATGCGTCCACATCAAAGGCGAAGATAGTAGTTTTTCAGTTGAGAGACAATGCCTTGAACTAGTGGGGCAACTTGGAGAGGCAATTACACCTTACCCTGGACACCGTTTCTTGGGAATTTTTTGAGGAGAGGTTCCGAAGGAAATATCTACCAGCTTACTATGAGGAACAATAGGTGGGAGCATTTCATTCTCTAGTATAGGGAAACAAGACCATAGAAGAATACAATATCAGGTTTATGGAATTGGTCAAATATGTTTCATAGATGGATAATGACCAACGACAGGCAGAACGCTTTGTCTATGGGTTAAACCCTAAGATAAGGGCCATGGTGCGGATGTGGAAACTGTCCTCAGTAGCAAAAGAAGTTGAAAATGCACATTATGTGGAGGAACACATGAACTTAAATGGAGGTACGAGATTGACCTTTCCGCATCGTCCTGGATTTGTGGGGAAGGACCCTAGGACCTTCTCCAGGGGAGGGAGCTCTAGGCCACCTCCATATGGTAAAAGAGTCGCACCAAGGACAGTCACCACAGGTATTTCAATGGCAACGAGTGCAACATCTTGTTCATCACCAATGACGCAGGCAGGTCCACGACCATCTCAGGGCGCAACTAGTAGGGGCAAGGGCTCCAGGGGAAGGAACATATTTCAGAGATCGTCACAGAGCAATGTGAAATTTCAATCTCGAGTTACATGTTGGGGATGTGGAGGACCCCATTACCAGTGTGACTTCCTAGAGTTGCAAGTAGAATTTGTGCATAGAGAAGGAAAGGCCTCGATGGGAAGAGTAAGTGGCAACCACCAGATTTACACAGCGGTTAATAATCTCCAAGTAGAACATCAATCCACGGTGGTGGATTCATCAAGTACACTAAATCATATCAATGTTAAAATTTTATTTCATTTTGGTGTTATAGATAGTTTCATTTCACCATCTGCATTAGAAAAGAGTGGGTTGGCAGCCTACAAGCATGATGACTTTAAACAAGTCGAGATGGATTCAAGGGAAAAACAAGTGGTAGGACCTAGCGTTGATAATTTCCTAATAGACCTAGGAGTGTGTACTACCAGGTTGAAGGTATACACCACTGCTCTCGGGGCGTATGACCTAATCATTGGAATGGATTGGTTAGAATCCCATTGAGCTATGGTAGATTGTTTCGCAAAAAGGGTGCTTTGTGTTGATGACGAAGGAAGTCTAGTAGAGATCCATGGTGTATGAAGAAAGGTGTCTCTACACTTTATCTCAACTATGAAGGTTAAATGGTGCATGAGGCAAGGGTGTTGAATTTATGTAGTGGAAGTAGTGAGTGAAAGGAAAGGACCCTCCTTGGATCAGTACCCAGTATTGCCAGAGTTTAAAGATGTTTTTTGAGCGAGTTTCCAGGGTTACCTCCTGAGAGGGATCTTGATTTTACTATTGAACTAAAACGTGGTGTAGAACCAATTTCCAAGACTCCATATAGGATGACAACACTAGAACTTTGTGAGTTGCAAATGCAGTTGAAAGAGCTACTCGACTTAGGGCTAATAAGACCCAGTGTCTCATCTTGGGGTGCACCAATAATCTTTGTAAAGAAGAAGGATGGTTCATTACGACTGTGTATAGATTACAAGGACTTGAACCATGCTACAGTGAAAAATAGGTATCCAATTCCACGAATAGATGATCTCTTCAATCAGATGAAAGGAGCAATGGTATTCTCAAAGATTGATTTGCGATCAGGGTATCACCAGTTACGGATTAAGGAAGGTGATATTCCTAAAACTGCCTTTCGAACTCGATTTGGGCATTACGAGTTCGTCGAAGTACCTTTTGGATTGACCAATGCACCAACAGTATTCATGAGCCTCATGAATGGTGTATTCTGGAAGTACTTGGACTGCTTTGTACAAGTCTTTCTAGATGATATCCTCATCTATTCCAAGAATGAAAGAGAACATTAGGAACACTTGCGAGTGGTGTTGTCTTGCCTTAGAGAGAACAAATTGTATGGGAAGTTGTCAAATTGTTCCTTCTTCTAGAAAGAAATTCACTATTTAGGTCATATCATTTCCGGTGAAGGAATCTCTGTGGACCCATAAAAGGTAAAGGCCATTATGGAGTGGCCAGTGCCGAAAAATGCTCATGAGGTAAGAAGCTTCATGGGGCTAGCAAGTTATTATCGGAGATTTGTGGAAGGGTTCTCTAAAATAGAGAAACCCATCACCACTTTGCAGTGCAAGGGGGTTAGGTATGAATGGACAGAAGAATGTGATAGTGCATTCATCGAGCTTAAAAGGTTACTAACTAGTGCGCCAATTCTACAAGTGCCGGATATGGAAAAGGACTTCACAGTCTGCACAGATGCCTCAAAGCAAGGGCTGGGGGGCGTGCTAATGCAGGATGAAGGAGTGATAGCTTATGTGTCAAGGAAGTTGAATAAACATAGAGAGCTTTATGCTACTCATGATTTAGAGTTGGCAGCGGTAATGCTAGCTCTAAAAATTTGGAGGCACTATCTAGTAGGGAGAAACTTTGAACTCAAAACGAACCATCAAAGTTTAAAACATCTCTTCACTGAAAGGGATCTGAATGCCAGGAAAAGGCGATGGAGTGAGTTCATGAGTGAGTACGATTTTTCGTATTTCATATATCAAGGGAAAAGAGAATGTGGTCACAGATGCCTTGAGTAGGAGGCCATGTGTCTTCTCCTTGGTACCCTTAAAAGTCAATCTGAGGGAACGTGTGTTGACACAACTCCATGGAGACAGTTGGTATTTAAAGGTTACTTCAAACCTCCAAAGTGGGAGGCAATTAGATCCAAAGTATGAAGGATATAGTCTGGAAGAAGACGGACTATTAAGATATCGAGGAAGGATGTACGTCCCCGAAGGTGGGGATATTCGAAGCATCATACTGAAGGAAGCCCATAGAGCACTTTATTATGCGCATCCGGGTGTGAAGAAGATGTATGCAGACATGAGGAAGCTTTTCTTCTAGATAGGCATGAAGCACGATGTATTCCATTTCATCGCCAAGTGCCTAGAGTGTCAACAAGTGAAAGTCGACCACCATCACCTGACAGGTCTCCTACAACCACATGATGTCCCTATGTCCAAGTGGGAAGTTATTTCTATGGATTTCGTAGTGGGGTTGTCGCTCACATCTCATAGACACAATGTCATTCTTGTGATAGTTGATAAGTTAACCAAGAGTGCTCATTTTATTCCGGTTAGAGACACGCGTGTTTGTAAGTGAGGTCATCCATTTTCACGAGATACCTAAGAAGATCATTTCAGATAGGGACTCCATATTCCCTTCTAGGTTTTGGACAAGTTTGTAGTCAGCGTTGGGGACTCAGTTGAACTTAAGAAAAACTTATCATCCTGAAACAGATGGGAAAACTAAGAGAGTAAATCAAGTCATGGAAGACATGCTTAGAATGTATTTCATGGATAATCAAAGCCATTGGGAGAAGTACCTACCTTTGGTGGTGTTAGCCTATAATAACAGTTTTCATAGCTCCATCGGAATGCCACCCTATGAAGATCTGTATGGAAGGCCATGCAGAACACCATTGAGTTGGGAAAGATTAGAATACCAAGTAACAGTTGGGCCAGACTAGATTCAAGAGATGGAGGAACAGGTGATTCAGATTAGGCAGAGACTAAAGGAAGCACATGATAGAAAAAAAAGTTATGCGGATGCACACAAGACTGATCGAAGTTATAAATTGGGAGATTAGGTTTTCATTCGTATCATGCCTAATAAGAGTACCATTCGGTTCGAAAAGGGGACAAAGTTGTCACCTCGATTTATAGGACCGCTCAAAATCCAAGAGAAAATTCGACCCGTTGCCTATCATCTCGTACTGCCACCCCACTTGCATAAAACTCATAATGTTTTTCATGTATCTGTTCTACGTCATTATGTTGTTGATGAATCACATAAACTAAATTGGAAGGAATTGCAGCAATCTGACCTGGGAACCCTCACGGTAGAACCATTACGCATATTGCACTGTAGAGTCCGACAACTCAGGAACCGTCTGGTAGACCAAGTTAAGGTCTAGTGGGACAAGTTTAGTCCAAGATCTACTACTTGGGAGGATGCCAAGATGTTATGATGAGATTAGCCCTCACTTTTTTTACCACCTCGAGAATATGTTCTCGAAGGTTGGGTGTATGTAACTGCACCTTTTGACTTATACARCTAGGATTACCTTATGCCTAAACACCTTTATTTTCTATTCACAGTGAAACTATTAAGTGATACACTTGAACTTTTAAAGATGTGTGAACCTTTATGAATGTTTAAATATAATTGAATAATGATGCGATATATTGTGAGAATGTAAATTTTATGAATATTTAAATGTTATTGATGATGATGGATATGATGTGATCTACTATGTGAATGTAAATTCTATGAATGTTTAARATGTTATTGATGATGAAGRATAKGATGYGATATAYTRTGTGAATGYGAATCCTATGAAGGTTTAAATGCTATTTGAATGATGTTGSATATGATGCAATCTATTATGTAAATGATAATTTTATGAATGGGTGTTGTTAATTGAATTATGGGATATTATGAGATCTATTTCTAACTTGAAAACTTTGATGTTAAAGAAATAGTTGAGAGTGTATGGATATTTGCCTTATGGTGGAATTTATTGTTTTTCCTTCTGAAAAGAAAATGTATATATATGTATATTCATAATTACTTAACTAAACTACAATTGTCTAAATAAAATTGTTGAGCTAGATTATTGTAATTAAGGGAATTCACAAACATTTGATTGGGTTATTGTCTTTTATAAAATGAATAGTCTTGTTGAATGGATTGGATGCATACAAAAATTACTATAGAGATGATAGTTATTGTTATTAGTACATGCGCGAGACTTGTATGAACTAGCTACACATGCATTTTTTGCACATGTACACTAGTATGTATGAGTTTTCTTGGCTTACTTACTAATAATGTTGGTTATTTGTTATGAATGTGTGAACCATGTGTCTTTTCCCTTGTATCATAAAATACTTTAACTTCGGGACGGAGTTTCCTGAAGGGTGGGTGTATGTAACAACCCTAGTTAAATAATTAATTGTCATAGTTAAATAATTGTTTAAAGTATATTAAGTTTAATTAATTAATTGTCCTGAATTATTTCTTGTTTAATGTATATTAATTAATTGATTAATTAATTAATTAACTCATTAAATATTTGGGTAATGAATTTAAGTTTAATAAATTTTAATTTATTAAAAGAAAGCTTAACATATCGAAGGATGGAACCATTAAGGAGAAGGGGATAAGGTGGTTGGCATTGAATGGAGGGATAAGGTGGTTGGCATTGAATGGAGAGATAAGGTGGGTGAGTCTTAATGAAAGGAAGAGGCAGTGAATGGTGAAGGGGGTTATGAGGGGGAAAAACACTAGGGAGAAGGGGTTTTTTTTTGTTTTTTTGGCAGGGAGAATTATTTTCATATTAGGAGACTGTATTGGGGATTTATTTTGGCTGGAGAAGCTTGTGGAAGGACTGTTACAAGGGGGCACCTGTTGCTGGGAGTTTTGGGCTCGGGGGTCAGGAATCCTTACAGAATCCTAGAGCTAGGGAGCCAGAGAGGCTATGTTCCTAGCTAGCTGGGTGGTTACATGGTTTTGCGTAGTGCTTCAAGCAGAGTTGGGGATAGCAGAGTTGGGGACAGTTGTAGCATCAGTTAGAGGTATGTATTTTCATTATTCTGTTGTGTTATGAAATTGATTATAATCTCCTTATAAATTTTAATATGTTGAATATGTAGTGGATTATTTTGATGAATAAGGAATGGTTTAAGGTTAGGTTAGCTTGTATCTATTTTAATTTATGATTTATAAGGCTCTGTTGGAAGAAAACTTACAAGAAAGAATATCGTTTGCATGTTGTACTTGATGATGATGCCAGATATATTGTGAAGGGATTTGGATCCACTTCCTTACAATTGGATTCTAGCACCCGACTCCATTTGAGTGACTTATTATTTGTACCTAGGATGAGAAGGAACCTTATCTCTATTTAATCCTTAGAGAACAAAGGGTACAAGTTTGCTTTCTTTGATGGAAAGGTTCTTGCATGGAACAAGAACTCTAGTATGGATTCTGCTCTGGTGATTGTTGTTTGAGAGGACAGATTGTACAGATTGACTATCTAACTAGTTCAGGCCTTGATACATGATTCTATCAGTTTGAGTGAACTATGGAATACGATACTTGCTCATTTACATTATATAGATATTCCCTCTCTAGGGAAGATGGTGACAGGCCTTCCAAATATCCATGTTGAACACAATGGCATTTGTAGAGGTTGTGCTCTTGGAAAGAATTCCAAGGGGTCCTTTCTGAGTAGTGAAAATAGATCGAAGGGGATATTAGACTTGGTTCATACAGATTTATGTGGACCCGTGGCAGTTTTTTCCCTGAGTGGATACCTATACTATGTGATCTTCATTAATGACCACTCTCAGAAGACTTGGATTTACTTCTTGAAGACCAAGGATGTAGTTCTTTCCATATTTTAGGAGTACATAGCATAGGTCAAAAACATGACCAGAAAGAATATCAAAGTGTTGAGATTAGATAATGGAGGAGAATACACTTTTATCCTGACGATTATTTCCCTTGAAACATCCATGGGTTGGAGACTACATTAGATGGATGTGAAGAAAACCTTTCTCAATGGAGAGATTAAGGAAGAAGTATACATTGAATAGCCATATGGTTTCGTCATAAATGAGAAGGACATTCATGTGTGCAGGTTGAATAAGACTCTATATGAACTCAAGTAGGCACCTCCAGCTTGGTATGCGAGGATTGATGGAAACCTGAAGAGTCTGGGATTCAAAAAACGTGTTGTTTATCCCAACATGTACTACAGTAGTGTTGATGGCGAGTCCCTCATTTTAGTCCTCTACGTTGATGATTTATTCCTCACTAGTATAGAGAGCCTTATTGTTGAATGCAAGTATGCGTTGGCCTCTAAGTTTGAGATGAAGGACATTGGTATGATGCACTACTTCCTAGGACTAGAGGTGTGGTAGAGAACTGATGAGATATTCCCGAGTCAGGAGAAGTACACATTTGAGATATTGAAAAAGTTTGGGATGTTGAACTGTAATCCCATGGCTACACCAATGGTGACGAATCTGAAGAAACTAAGTGTTTCTTCTTCTGATTCTGACAAGATTGATCTGACCCTATACAGACAACTGATTGGATCATTGATGTATGTGGTTAACACCAAATAAAAAAATTTCTATGCAGTGAGTGCACTTAGCCAGTTTATGAGTCAATTGAGACAGACACACTGGATTGTTGTGAAGCATGTGTTGAGATACCTGTGAGGCATAGTTGGACATGGTATGAGATATACTTCCAACCTTGAAATGAGATTGCAGGGATATGCTGACTCTGATTGGGAATGGAGCACAGTGGACAGGAAGAGCACGTTCAGGTGTTGCTTCATTTTGGGATCTGCCATGGTTTCCTGGTGCAGCAAGAAAACAACTTATGTGGCCTTGAGCACTGTAGAAGAATAGTACATTGCATTGAGTGTGACAGTCCACAAAGAAGTGTGGCTTCACAAGATCCTTGCAGATTTATTTTTACATGTGTTGGATTCCACCGTTATTCATTGTGATAACCAGAGCTATGTGAAGCTATCGAAGAATCTAGTGTTTCATGAAAAATCGAACACATTGAGATTAAGTATCATTACATATGACACATGGTGTAAAGGAAGGAAGTACTGGTGCAATACCTTCCGACAAATGATCAGGTTGTTGATGTTCTTACCAAACCCCTTAATAGGATGAAGTTTGAGTACTTCCGTGACAGAATTGGTGTGGCAGATAATGTATCCTTCACTGAGAGGGAGTGTTGATGTTTTCATGTTCCTGAGACATTCTCCAGATTATAATCCTCTATGAATGAGTTGAATTGATATGTAAGGAAACTTATCCAAGAAGGGATAAGTGGGTTTGGGCTTATATCCCAACGTCCCTTGTGGAGAGAACATGAGGACATGTCAAGGAATTGACCTTAACATCACACACTATGGGGAGTTGAACTTATTGTTTCTAGAGGGAGTAGCCTCTAGAAGTCCACATGGGAGTTCCATGTGTGAAAAACATTCTCAAGATCGTACTCCTCTTTGACTGAGTTGATTTGATCTATGAGGAAAATTATCCAAGAAGGGATAAGTGGGTTTGGGCTTATAGCCCAACATTCCTTGTGGAGAGCACACGAGGACACGTCCCTTGTGGAGAGCACATGAGGAAACGTCCCTTGTGGAGAGAACACGAGGACATGTCAAGGAGTTGAACTTGACGTCACACACTATGGGGAGTTGGCCCTAGTGTTTCTAGAGGGAGTAGCCTTTAGAAGTTCACATGGGAGTGCCATGTGTAATAGTCCTTTTTGCTACAATGTCCTGAGTAAGTATTGGGCAGACCTTCTCCTAGTTTGGGTTGTAGACTAAGGGAGATAGGATGCATTTATCACAAAGGTGTACTTGTGGTAAATGGGCCCAAGCATAGTCCTTCCTTGATCATCACAAGGAATAATATGGACTCGACGTGATTTAGGTGTTTTCCACATGTCATTTTGTCTTAGCATTTTCTACTGTACTTGTGTCTCTGTGCATGGTTATTCTTCTTGTGATATTGGTTATTATTGCTGCTATTTTTCATGGTTTATTCTTGAGTTCATGTAAATTTGTAAAGAAAATGAATGTAATTGAACATCATTAAACTCCAATATTTTCAGCAAGGCCCTCAGACATGATGAGATGAAGTATAGTATCATGGAAAAATAGGCTTATGTATTAGAAAAAGCATTAAAGGATTTCAAAGATTATATACTGTACTCTAAGATATTGGATTATGTACCTGCTAGTACTATAAATGACATTCTCACAGAGCCTGACAGTGAGGGAAAAAAATGTAAATGAATTGCTAAGATTCACGAGTTTGACGTGGAGATCAAGCCCACAAAGCTAGTAAAAGGACAAGGACTAGAAAAAATGTTGGTTGAATCTAACTAAAAAGTTTTAGACTTGAATGCACCGTCAACAAACATCATAGCAGAAGAGTTTGAAGATGATGAAAGACAATAACGATCCTTAGAGGTAAGTGCCAAATTTTCTCAATCAGATTGGTATAAAGACATCATATTTTACTTGTCAAATTTTAGCTACTCACTAGCATGGGATAAAGTGAGGGCTAAATCTATTAAGGTTAAGGCTGTAAAATATTTCATTTTGGAGGAAAATTTGTTTTGGAAAGACCCCAGGGGAATCTTACTAAATTTCCTCACTGAGGAACAAACTGAGGGAATAATCATTAAGTTTCATAAGGGTGTGTGGGGAGTTGCCATGCTTGGATATCCATTGCATACAAGATCCTTAGAGCTAAGTATTATTGATTCTCTTTATTTTTTGATGTAAATTTCTTGGTTCGAGCATGTATATAAGGTCAAATGTTTGTAGGGAATTGGAATTTGTTGTCCCTCCCACTAAAACCAATCAAAGTAGAGCCACCTTTCTAGCAGTGGCGATTAGACTTCATTGACGAGATTAATCCAAATTCAAGTGGACAACAAAAATGGATTTTGACAGCCACAAATTATTTCACAAAATTGGTAGAGGCCATACCTACAAGGGAAACCATCGATATAGTCATCATAAAGTTTCTAGAGGAAAATATCTTGGCCAGATTTGGGTGCCCAATAAAGATCATCACTAATAATGCTCAAGCCTTCAAATATGCCAAATTGGTTAAGTTTTGTTAGGAATGTAACATAGAGTTGGGACACTCTAATGCTTATTATCCACAAGGAAATGGTTTAGTTGAATCCTCCAATAATAACCTTATCATGATTATCAAGAAAATTTTTATCTCAAAACAAGAAGGCATGGGACTCCCATCTGAAATATGGTGTCTAGGAAAACAAAGTTAGCATCAAGAGGGCCATTGGAACTTCCTCTTTTTAGCTGGTGTATGGATTGTAAGCCATTTTCCCCATTCAACTCAGCCTCCATGTGATGGAATTACTACAAGATGAAGAGGAAGAATCATATGACATGCAAAGAAGAATTAATCAACTGATTGAAGTCCAACAGATAAGAGAACAAGTTTAGATAAATTCCCAAGTTCACCAAGAAAGAGTAAAATAAATATTTGATAAAAGTACCAAGGAAATAAATTTCACGACAAAGGATTTGGTCATGAAATGGAACGCCCGAGGTGAAGCTAAAGGGAAACATGGAAAATTTGGTATTATTTGGATTGGACCTTTCCAAGTGGTTGCATTCCAAGATAACAAAACTTATGATTTAGATCAGCTAGATGGAGAATTGTTTGGGGCTCCTGTAAATGGGAGGTTCTTCAAGCACTTCTTGTAGTACCGATCACTGCAAAATTTTCTTACCCTATACATAAATAATTCCTTTTTCATCTCTATTCATGAATTTTGAATTTTACTTCATTCACCATTGATTACTTCAACAAGGAGGTAGGCTTATAACAACATAAGTTGTTGAGCATTTTTTTTGTCACATATAAGATCATTTTTCATATCTGAAGGAGATGTATATTTTTTAGAAAGACTCTATAACCCAACAAAAGAAGGCACTTGGTATATAGTTCTCAGTAGACCATAGGGGTATGATGTCCTCACTAGAGCCAAATGTTAGTACTATATTTGTTCTCTCCATTAAATGAAATTTTGATGAAGTGGCCAGTCTGAGATCAGATGAGTTAGTGGAAGAAGAGCGAGCTTCAAGATCCTTTAAGCTAAAACTTCCAAATTTTCCTAAGGCAGAAAGAAGAAATGGAAACAAAATCTAAGCCTTTTCATGTCTAAGGAAAGTTTCAAGCTCTCGGGTGATTATAGGGGGTCAAAAGGGGATTATTGGACCCCAAAAGATCTTAAGCACAATAATCCATGGGGGCTTATCACAAGACTGTGGCCTAAAATTCAGGCTCCAAGAAATTTTTTAGACCCCGAAAGATCGACGACTCTCATACGTCGTCGGACTTCTTCTAGAAACCCTAAATCAATGGTCATCAAAGTCACATATGGATCCAATCCTCAAGTGCTCCAATGGTGCACCCCCATGGATGGCCTAGATTTTCTCTCAGACCTCTTTCAATCAATGAACCATATCTCATTGCATCAACAATCATGCTTAGAGAGATTGATGGTTCATATTTGATCCATGCCCCTAGGGTGTCAATTCAACGTTACACATGTACATGTGGAACCCACCACATGGATAGGTATAAATCCTAAATCTGGGTGACATGTGTCACGTCTTCCTACAACATCAACATCATTATTGGCCAATATAAAGCCACCACTTGTCTAAGTTGGCGTTAGCATAATAATGTTTGTTCCTTAGCATATTTTTTCTTTCAACCGTAGAAAGATCAATGGATCTCATTTGGTCTCTTTTTCCTCTGATCAACGATCGAGATGATCTCCTTGTTGGATTCCCTCTTTGGACCTCACTCTTAATCACTCCAATGGGGTAAATCCAATAAACAACCCATATTTAAGTAATCACACCCTCGATTGACAATCTAGATATGCTCTTGAGTATTAAAGCTTCCTGGCCAGGGGTCACGTCAGCATGCTAGTGAAGCATTGTTAGAGTCAATCCGAGGCTGACATGTGGACATGGAGAATCCACCAAATGCATAGGTAAAAATATCAAATACGAGCGGCACATGTCCTGCTCCCCTGCCACATCAGTGCCACCATGGGATAAAACAAAGTCACCACGTGTCCAGGTTGGTGTCACTATGATGAATTTTTCCTTAATCAAATTTCTCCATTAAAATGTGTCCAGATCAAAGGCCCTCAGTGATTCTCAGATCTCTGATGGATGATCCAGACTTGTCTTTCCGAATCCCTTTAGTGTCCCCTCTTTGGAGTCTTGTATGAAACCCAATCCCCGACTGCTCTGATGAGATGCCCCTAATCAATGATCTAGATCCGATCTTATCTGTAGCTCTAGATCAATAGTCATTGGAGTTTGTTCATCGAAGTTTCTCATAGGTCTTGGCTGAGGATAACTATGATGGGCACATCTCTAAAGGATGGTCCAGATTTGGTAAAGGAGAGTGAGATGAACGACCCAAAATCCATCACAGTTTCTCTCCTACACAAATTAATGATGAATGGATGCATGTCCCAAGTGACATATGCGTAAATTCCATACCAGTAGGGAACCTAAAAAACCAATCAGAAGCTGCTATGTGGGCACATGGAATCCACCAAAGGCACCTAAAAGAATATCAAATCTGGGTGACACGTGTCCTTCTTGTCTGCCACATTAGTGCCAAAGCAGACCAGTAAGAAGGGGTCACACATACAGGGTGACATTGACATAATGTTGTTCATTTCCTTTGTTGTTTTTGGTTTTTGGTTGATCTAAGATCAATGGATCTCCTTACGTCAATGAAATATACATGATTCTCTTTACATCGGTGAAAAATCAAGGTCTCTCATTGTTTCGGTGAAATATTAATGGTGGAGATCATGGTGGACATCGTCGTCGGTGACACTCAGAAGAAATCCCCTGATACCTAGAAAAACACCAACGACGACGTCATCGTCGGTGAAATGTAGAGAGATGACAACTTGGCATGTCAATAGAGCACTGTCAGGGCCAACTAGCCGTTTCCACGTGGACATGGGAAACCCATCGTATATATAGGTGAGCATCCCAAAAATGGGTGACAAATGTCTTTTCCTCCTTGCCAAATCACCATCAACGTGGACCAGTGAAATTCCAGATTGACATTAGCAATGTCATCGACAAGGCTTAAAGTATTCATTTTTTGGTAGCAGATAAATTGGTGGTTGAGATTTGATCGGGCCCACAATGGAGGGTTTATATTCATTTCAAGATGGGCAATCCCAATTTGATCACAATTATATGCAGATCGTCGATACTTCAATTTTCGATACACCAAGCATTGGAGATGTATTTCGACGATGAGAAGTCTCATGTTTAAAGATCAACAACTGCAAATCTTTGCTAAGCTCAATCCGATGACTACTTAGTCTCACTCCTATGTAGATTTGATTTTGAACACCCAAGAACAAAATAAATGATTATAGAGACTCTTCCAGGACAGAGCTCAAGTGGATATTTTGGGCCTGTGAATCTCCAACTACTCCATGATCTCAACATAACCGATTTGAGCTAGTAAAAGTAATTCATGCAATTTTGCCAGGGGGAAAACCATTCAAGAATCAAGCAACTATAAGAATATTCAAGAGGTTGGAAATGGTTTCAAGAAGCGATTTCAAGGCATGAACGAGAGGAATAAAAGACAATGAAGGAACCCATTGTTAGGGTCGACACTTTGGGAAGTTAAAGAGTTTCTTGTAACCAGAGTTGTTCGACCACATAAACCTTGAGCACAATCAATTGATAAGGGTAGCAGGCAACCAAAGATTCATCCTCTGTGTTTAATATTCAGTTTGTAATTCCTCCTTCTATTATATATGTGTTTTTGTAAAGCATCTCCTCCCATTTTTTTTTTTCTGTATCGGTTCTGATTTATGAAAGCAAAGACAACATATTATACCTTGTGTTCAATGTTACTGCATGATGTTTAATCCTTATATAGAAGTGATTTCCTTTGAATTGATGACCATTTATTATCAGGTTTTTGTGCATTTGAATTATATGCATAGGGTACCTACATGTATTTGAGTGTATGAAGGTGTTAACTATTTGAAGAACGTTTTATAGATTTGTATACATCTGTTAGGATTGTTGAATTGTTAATTTCTCAGCATGCTATTCCTTTTCCATGGGCTACATGATTCATTCTTAGTAGTGTCTTGTGTGTTTATTTTGTTCTTCCTCTAATCCACCATTTCATCTCCCTTATAATCTTGGTTGTCTGAAACACTTGTAGACATATGCCTCTGATAATTGAGAGCATTTGTCATCTGAACTGAGAACTGTTTGAGGTCCTAAATTTCAAGAGAGAGAAATAAACACTTTCCAAATATTGCACAATCATTTTACTGCAAATTTGGCTTTAAGATTCATCCCAAGTCTTAGCACTTGGGGTGTCTTAGCATTGTTCCAACAACAACTTGGAACATCTCGAGGGATAACAACATCCATCACATATTTCTTTATGTTCTTAAATGTTAAAAGTGCTTCTCATAACAAAAAATATTTCATAAGAAACCACCTACTTGAGCTTCTTCATTCTCCGCATCTCATTGCACTAGTACTTTCCCGTGACTTTCTCTTTTCCCTTMTTTTAGGCTATTTTTATTTCTTCTAGGTATTCATTGAGATGGGTTTAAATTTTACTATAAAATGTTAAACTCAAATTTTATAAAACTTTATATCAAAAATCTGTATCCATATTTATATCTCATATATATATATATATATATATATATATATATTAATGAATTTTAATTTATTTTATAATAATTTTAAATTTTAAAACAACACAAATTATCAGGCCTAATGGTTAAGAACATGTTTTTCCTTCTTGTAGGTTATCGGTKCAAATCCACATGGGGGGTAAGGGTATGTACACCTCCRTAGACTTTAGTAGTTTGTTTGTTGGGTGGAGGGGTTCCTTTGTCCCCAAAACAAGGGAGTCTCATACACAATGACATTCAAAACAAATTTTTATTATTATTAAATTATAATGAACAAAATGTATTAAAAATAAATAAATTTATCCATTTATTAATTCACACTACTAAGATATTTAATTTATTGTTTATTAATTCACACTATTATTCAATTTCTTGTTTATTAATTCACACTACTAGGATATTCAATTTCTTGTTTATCAGAGTCGGACCACATTATCCAAAGAGAAAATAACTTAATTCCATAGATGATTTTAGGGGCTAAATTTCACAAATGGGATAATTTTCCATGGTTTTTACCAAAAAAAGATTCGTCAATTTCCATTTTTCTAAAAACAATTTGCCCAAATTCCATAGAATAAAATTAGTTTAACTTAAAAATCGTCAAAATTTTATAGAAACTATATAAAATCCTTAGAAATTTGAATATTTTTACCAAACTATCACCAAACATTTTACATTCTTCATATTAAGGACTACTACGATTATCCCAAGTTTCTACATTTTAATATAAATTTCCATCCTTAAAATTATCCTTGCTTAATTCATAAAGTATAAGATTCTATCATTTGAAAAGAGCGGTGGCGAAAATAATACCTTGGCAAACATTCCACATTTCAATGAGAATTATATGCAAGCATGAGACACAACTGAAGAATGCACATCAACGAATACTTTAAGCAATCATGGGACAATTATCCTTATCTATTTCTTGGCATATAACCATTCGAAACAGTAACAAAGGGGTGAAGAACAAAACATTGGGAACCCACATTAGACTAGAACCACATGAAGGGAGTATTGATTATGTAATCATCCTTCCTCATATTGCATATATTTAAAGTCCTTAAGTGACTTCCTATGATTTCCTTCAAGCAACTTGTGGGTTGCTTATGGATTTCCCTCAAGCAACCCATAGGAATTTTCCAAAAATGATAAAAAATAATAAATGTACATTAAGTGTTGACCCTTAAGTGGAGAATGCAGGGTTTGTATACTTGTACAACCTATATGATCTCCATTCCCAACTAATTTAACTACCTTTTATGGTATAAATTTGAGTTATTTGTTGGGAGAAGGGGAAAGATACCATTGAGAGCAATAATATGTTGGATTAATTTTTAGGATCAACCTTGATTTTTATTTCTTTCCCCTTATCAAAGATTCTTGGTTCTGAAGTTATTTCTAACTTTTAGTTCGGATAAAACATTTCTTGGTTTTCTAAACCATAATAAAGTTGGAGATAATAGATATAGCAAAAATGGATGAGTGTGCAATACCCATGTTTCCCCCAACTTGTAAATATAACTATATCCTGCTAAATGACTGGGGAAGATTGATTATGTGTGGATGTTGGAATTGATGAACCTTTTGATAGAAGGTAATGTATATATTTTTCTATTACTAATTAAAATGAAAATTGTTGCATAACTGCTGAAGGGGTTTCCAAGGTAGATCATGATGCATGAGAGAGATGGTGAGGGGAACCAGTAATGGTTGAGATGAAACCTACCAGACTAGTACTTTGTTGTATTTAAATTGTTCAGACCCAAAAAAATCCTCTGACCCAGAGAAATAAATTACCAGTCATATTGGTAGTTGGGAAGTCTCCCTCAAGAGTCAATGAGGAGATGGGAAAAGTACCCATATGGATACTTCCTGACATCACCCACAAAATTGGGGATTGGACCTGTTGAGCACTCAACACACCCTAAAAAAGCCTATGCCAAATTTCAATTTTTGGGTACCACTTGATCTTTTGCACTGTCTAATTCGACTTCATTGTGAAAAAATGTTGCCTTTGATTATCATCTTGACTCTCATTAAGTCTTTCAAAGTTTGCTTGAATCTATGAAAACCCATGACTTAAAAGGCTTGACTTTAAATAATGAATCAACAGCCAAAATATTTCACCCGATTCACCCAAATTCGGCGTCGGAAGGAATTAAAAGATGAAATAAAATCACTCGAAAAAACCACAGTTGCTGAGTGCCAATCTTCACCAGCATCAACAAAAGAAAATTTTCTTTCGCGACAAGCATATGCAATGAACCTCAAATTTACCAAATAAAAAAAAATATATATTTCCATGGCATACATCAATTTCATTTAAGCTTAGAGTGTAAGTGTAGGAACGATTCAATTATGACCGTAAGGATATTATTACACCCATCTAATCTACTTCGAACAGAAAGCTTCTGTGGGTAAAATTCCCTCCATGATTCTGTTATTTCCCTTATTCCCTGCACCATTCTAGCATACTCAAAGTAAGAGGGCGATACAAACTTATCTCAAAGGATCCTTTGTTGTTCAAAGAGATAAAAGGATATCACCCTGAAGGGTTTAGAGTGAGGTAAAGAGTATAATCGTCCCGCAGGGGTCGAGATCCTGTGGAAAAACGCCAAATCCTCCTGACCAGATATCCTTAGAAGAACGAACGGTGAAAATTCGTCAGGAAAAAGACCGAAATCCAGTAGACTGTTAGATCCCATAGATCTGTTCAGAAGTTAAGGCTGATCGATCAAAACTCAGGAGGGTAACTATCATATAACTATAGAGGAACTGATGGTGTAAATTTCACCGGGAAAAGTACCGAAATCTCGTGAACCGTTGGATCTTATGATCGTTCACAAGCTCAGGAGGGTAACAACCGTTGGATGAGAAGCAACAGGAGCCATTGATATCGTTCTTAAAATTTCTACCAATTCGGAGTTGCCACGTTGGAGGAGGGGCCTGCTAGAGGACCATCCCATTCAAGACCCCACGTTTTCAAAACCCAAAACAAAATCAACACCCAAGAACTCCCGAATAAGATAACACGTCGGGGTTTCGGGGTTTAGGATTTCGTGTTTGGAAGTTCCAAACACTAAACCACCACAATAAGTGAAAAAGGACAGTGGGACCCACACATCGGGGTTTCAGGGTTCAGAACTTCGTGAGTTCCAGTGCCCAAACCACAACATATACAAACTTCCAAAATGCGAAAAAGGAAATGGTGGGACCCACATTTCGAGGTTTCAGGGTTTGAAACTTCGTGAGTTCCAATGTCCAAATATTGACATAAACAAACTTCCAAAATGCGAAAAGAGAAAAGTGGGACCCGCATTTCGGGGTTTCGGGGTTCGAAACTTCGCGAGTTCCAGTGTCTAAACATCATCAACATAAACAAACTTCCAAAATGCGAAAAGGAAAAGTGGGACCTACATTTTGGGGTTTCGGGGTTCAGAGTTTTGTGAATTCAATGCCCCAAACCTTACCTGCAACAACTCCCGAAATGAGAAAAAGGGGGAAGTTGGACTAGCACTTCGGGGTTTCGCAATTTTTCTAAATTCGCCAAAGACTTTAACTGTGAGAAGGTTAAACTGTTTTTATACAAACAAGGAAAGCATAAAAACTTTTGGTAGGTGTCAATTCTCAAGATTGTTCAGCATTCGATAAACCAAAGGGGTTTCCTAGATTTCTTTGACCTTCCAAATTTTGGTCAGTTTATACACATCTAGTATTTTGTTTCCAAATTATTATTGCATGCAACAAAATTGTTACACGGCAGGAAAGACGTAAATGTAGATAAATAAGAGTGTCCTGGTGATCCATAAGGTTCTTGCTATTTCCTAAAGTAAGAAAACAGGAAGTCCCTTTAAGGGGAAACTACTCGATCCCGATTTGCTCAGATTAGATCTGTTTAACACTTCAGTCACAGAAGTAAACCTATATCTGTACATTTGGTTTTCTTCAAGTGTACAAAGTATCCTAGTATTTTGATTGCAGATTAAACCTAATCTGTAGATGGATCATCTCTCTTAAACTCAACTTGTGTAAAAATAAATTTGCCTAGTACTTCTAGATTTCGGGAGGGACCACTCCAGGATTTTGGACTGTGAAAAAAATTTAGTTACCACGACGGATAGGTTATATCTATGAAAGGATTTCATCTTCTGCAACAAAACATATATTTCAGCAGGCAAGTGTAAACATTCCAGCAGATGAATTATAACTATATATATACATACAAATTTCCATTTATTCCTCACAGCGAACATATATGATCATTCAGAAACGTTTACATCAACGCAAATTAGATAGAATTCATTCAACAGATACAAGGTATCAATCAAGCATAGTCATTCATAATAGAGAGGGATAGATGAACATATCTGAATCCAATCTGCAGAAAGACAAAGAGAACAACCATGTTCCTCCCAACCRTAGAACAAAGCAGCCACAACTACTTGCTCGATTCACCCCCTAGCCTGACCATGAATCCATGAGGGCGAACTTGGAGAMTCCTCAGCAATATTCCAGATTTTTCAATAGCTATCCCCTTGCCTCACACTTGCTCATCATTGCTCATAACAGTAAGAGGWTTCACAATCCTTTCCCATCATACTTGGCAASRTCCTGCCTCCTCGCATATGCTATTTAACCATCTTTCTTTGCCCAAGTATTTTTCCCTCCTTTGGGGATTTTCACAGCTTTCTAAATCCCTAATTTTCAGGGGCTGCTAGTGGCCAAATATCTGATTTGCCACTTTCAATAATCAGCCTAGAGGTAGTTCCAACGTGTTCCCCACTCATGGAGTCATGGTTAGTTGATTTTAACATGGTTGTTCCATTTGTCCTCCTGCAATTAATATAATTATTCTGTTGTTATACAATTGACATAGTTAAATAGTTAGTTGAGTCCAAACAAATCTCTTCCCAACAGTCACAATAATTAATTACAAATATCAAATTCAAAATTCGGAGTTGCCATAAATGGCAAAAATTCCCCAAATTCGAATTTACTAAAAACAGAAGTAATTTTCCAGCAAATTTAAATCTCAATTTTTTTTTTTTTGGGGGGATGTCACATCCTTTCCCCCTTCAGTAAAACACTGTCCTCAGTGTTCGTTCCTTTCTTGGAGTAGGATTGGATGAGATTTCCACAAATCTCCCTCCAATTCCCAAGTGGCCTCCTCAGGACTAAAGTGCTTCCATTGCACCTTTACCTGAGCGATGGATCTATTTCGAAGTGCCATTTCTCTCCGGTCCAGAATGATCAGGGGTTCCACCTGGAACTTGCCTTCGGGTTCCACCTGCACCAAGTTCCAATCAATCATATGAGTAGGGTCATGAATATACTTTTTCAACAAAGAAACATGAAATACATTATTAATTCTTAGATTAGCTGGGAGTGCCAGTTGATATGCTACGGGTCCAATTCGAGCTAGTATCTTGAAGGGCCCACAAAACTTGGGTGCCAGTTTGGCACAGTTTCCTAACTTCAGCGAGCTTTTTCGGGCTTTGACCTTCAAGTAAACATGGTCTCCCACTTGAAATTCCAAGTGTCTTCTTTCCTAATCTCCATAGCTTTTCTGTTTGTCCTGTGCTTCTTTCAAGTTCTGTTGTACCTTCCTTACTATGTTCTCCATTTCTTGGAGCATCTCTGGTCCAACCATGAGCCTGTCAGCCGGGTTATACCAACTAATTGGAGTTGTATAATTTCGGTCGTACAGTATTTCGAAGGGGCTCAACTTAGCCGAAGTTTGATACCCATTGTTATATGCAAATTCTACCAAGTGTAGGTAGTCTTCCCACTTGTTTGGCTTTGTTATTACATACATGCGGAGCATATCCTCTATGATTTGGTTTGTCCTTTTGGTCTATCCATCTGTTTGTGGATGATAACTCGTACTAAAATTCAAATTAGTATTTAGCCCTGCAAACAATTCCTTCCAAAAAGCGGATGTGAATTTTACGTCTCTATTTGAAATCACCATTTTAGGAATACCATGCAGTCTAAAAATTTATTTCATGAATATTTTAGCAATATTAATAGCTTTAAAAGTAGACTTTACAGGAATAAAGTGTGCAGACTTACTGAGTTTATCGATTACGACCATGATTGAATCATTATGTTTTTTAGTTTTAGGCAAACCTGTTATAAAGTCCAGCGATATGGTATCCCATTTCCATTTTGGTACTGGTAGTGGCTGTAATAAGCCGACTGGATGATGATGTTTGGCCTTAAACTGCTGACAATCTTGGAACTTCACCAAGTACTCTATTGTTTTTCCCTTCATATTAGGCCAGTAAAATAGTTTTCTGAGTGTCGTTATTGTTTTCTGGTAACTTGGATGGCCAAAATACGGTTTCTTATGCACTTCATCTAAAATAGTTAATTTTAACTCCGCTGAGTCTGGTATGTAAAGTCTATTTTTAAATCTTAACAGTCCCTTCTCGTCGATACTTATCTCTGGTTTATCCGAGTTTGCGATACTATTTTGAAATTTTGTCATCATCTTAGTGTAATTTCTGTCTTTAATACCCGTTGTCCTTATTCTTTGTTCCATATCACTTTCTGCCCTGCTGATATTTATCTCAAATAATGCATGGACTCTTCCTCTTAAAGCATATGCTACTTTATTTTCCTTGCCCTTAATATGTCTGACTTCGAAATCGAATTCACTCAGGAAGGCTAGCCACCTTGCTTATCTTGCATTAAGGTCTGGTTGGCTAAATAGGTATTTCACCCCACTATTATCTGTCAGTAGTAAAAAATTTCTACCCATTATGTAGTGTCGCCACATTTTTAAGGCATGTATTACCACTGCCAATTATAAGTCATGGGTGACATAATTTCACTCGTGTTCTTTTAATTTCCGGGACTCATAACAAATTACGTGCCCTTCCTAAGTTAGAACAACACCTAGTCCCTCTTTACTTGCGTCGACACATACAGTGAAGTCTTTATCTAGGTCTGCTACCTTCAGAATGGGTGTCATTGTTAATAATTCATTTAGCTTGTTAAAACTGTCCTGACACTTTTGCGACCAGTTAAACTTGGTCCCTTTCTTTTGTAATGACATGATAGGGTAGGCTATCTTGGAAAACCCTTCTATAAATCTGCAATAATATCCAATGATTCCCATGCATGACCGGATATCAACCACATCCATAGGTATTGACCATTCCATAATGGCTTTTATCTTTTCCTGTTCCATAGAGATACCTTCCAAGGAAATGACATGTCCTAAATATTGTATTTCTCTTTGATAAAAGTCGCACTTGTCAAATTTTGTGTATAGTTTGTGTTTCCTCAACGTTTGCAGAACTATCCTTAGGTGTTCATCATGTTCTTCCTCTGTTCTTGAATAGACCATAATATCGTCGATAAATACCACTACGAACTTGTCTAAGTAAGGACTAAAGATACTGTTCATCAGGCACATAAACGTGGCTGGCACGTTATTGAGTCTGAAAGGTACGACTACAAACTCGTAGTGTTTGTATCTTGCTCGAAAAGTTGTTTTGTTTATGTCTTGGTATTTTATACTAACTTGATGATAACTGGATCGTAAATCCAATTTTGAAAATGTCTTGGCCCCACCAACTTGATCGAACAAATCATTTATCCTTGGTAAGGGGTATTTGTTATTAATGGTCATTTTGTTCAATTGTCTATAATCAATACATAGTCTTAGGGTACCGTCTTTCTTTTTCACAAAGAGGACTGGTGCTCCCCATGGTGAGACACTCGGTTTGATATACTCTTTGTCCAACAATTCCTGTAACTGTAATTTTAATTTGGTCAGTTCTGGTAGACTCATTCAGTAGGGTTCTTTTGAGATAGGGGCTGATCTGGGTAGTAAGTCTATGGAGAAATCTATTTCTCTTCTAGGAGGTAATTCTAGTATCTCATCAACAAACATGTCTCTGAACTCACGTAGGACAACAAAGTCTTATAACTTAGGCTTATCTTCTTTTTCTAAAAGATCTGTCACCTAGATGGAATAAACTTGACATCCCTTTCTAATACATTTCTTGAGTTGCATCGCTGAAACTTGTCTGACTGATACAGGTTTTGGTATGCCTTGGGCTATTCCAATAGTGCCAAAATTATCTTTATAGCTAAGTATCTTTTTATAACAGTCTAGTACCTCTTTGTGTTGTTCCAACCAATCCATCCCGATAATCATATCATAAGATCCTAGGGGTAGGATGTTTAGATTGGTCCTTATCTTTTGACCATCTAAGTTGAACTCTAGATCAAAAATAAAGTTAACTACTTTTCTTTTAGTACCCATTGCTAGTTGTACGAGCCATGATTTTGCATGTTTTAGTTTCTTAAGTTTATTTGACTCTACTACATCGGGTGTAATATAACTTAACGTAGCTCCAGGGTCAATTAAAATAGAAATTTGAGTGTCATTGATTTTACCTTCAATCTCTACCACAGAGGATTGGTGGTCAGCTTGTCGACCGTCTATGGCTGCATTTATCTGATGCAGACTTTTGCCCATGTCTCCCACTGTCGAGGCTTTTTGCAAATTGTGAACAACAGTTTTGTTTGTTGTAATTAAACATGGACAATTCCTCCTTATATGAGGTTCTCCACACTCCCAACACTTTAATGGATCGCGGGAGTTGTCCCCAAACTTCTTCGTTCCCATGTTCACTAGTTTACCACTACCTTGCGTATTCAGATGATTGGAGTGAGAATCCTTCCTTGGGAAACCTTTTGTTGCATTCTGATAAGGAGCTGGCTGGTATCCCCTCTTTCGTTGGTTCATTCCATCTTGCTTCTTATCCTTCTAGATCTTGGGAAACTCTACCCGTTGTTTATATTGGTCATAGCACATTTGTGCTTTCCTGAATGCCTCACTCAAGGATTTGGGGCTGTCAAATTCAATTATGTCCTGGTAGGCCTGTGGTAAACAGCTTAAGAATCACTATATTTTTACCTTATCCTCCTGGATATACGATATGAATCTTAGTAGTTCCATAAATTTATTTATAATATCCTCCATCGTCATTTGTCCGAGTCGTAGATCATAAAATTCTTTTGTCTTCCTTTCATAATAGCTCTCTGAAAGGTACTGTTTCTTGAAATACTTCTTAAAGTCGGTCCATTCTAACTGTTTCTCCTTTAGGCCCTTGGCCAATTTCAAGTCCTGCCACCAAATGTTGGCCTTCCCCTTCAGATTGTAAATGGCCATTCTGACTTTCATGTTACTGGAATAATTGTAGATCTGGAAGTATTTTTTGATGTCCAACAACCATGCTTCAGCTTCTTCTCTGGTCCTGGATTCTCCATCAAAAGTAGATGGTTTAATTTTTTTAAATTCTCCTTCAAGGTGGTCTGTTTGTTTTCTTTTCCTATCTGGTATGGTTTTTTATTCAGCTAAAGGTGTCCCTTCAGATGGACTGTCTTCTTTTTCTGTTTTCGCACCAGAATTCTTGGAAGCCCTTTTGCTGACCTCCTCCTCAGGGTTATCATCTTTTGGGATTTTCTGGGTTACTATACTACACAGTAGGAATTCATTTATCTCTTGTTGTTCCTGCTGTGCTTTCTTCAATTTTTCATTTTCAGCCTTAAAAACCTGTAGTTCAACAATAAGGATTCTCATTGTTTCCAACACCTCCATGGGTGAGCTTCCATCACTGTTATGTATTGGATCTCCAGGAGGTCCTTGCTGTGGATTCTCTTCCATTCTGATTTCTGCATCTTCTTGAGCTACCATGATTCAACACAAAACATAAAATCTTTATGTTTGGAGCCATAAGATTTATTAGTTTTTTCATAAATCCTAATATATATACTAAGCAACTAAAGTGGCCCTGTACAGGCTCAGTGTTGTAACTTTTGCTCTGATACCATATGTAATGAACCTCAAATTTACCAAAAAAAAAAAAAAGTTCTTTCCATGGCATAAATCAATTTCATTTAAGCTTACAGTGTAAGAGCAGGAACAATTCAATTATGATCATAAGGATATTATTACACCCATCTAATCTACTTCGAACAGAAAGCTTCTATGGGTAAAATTCCCTCCATGATTCTGTTATTTCCCTTATTCCCAGCACCATTCCAGCATACTCAAAGTAGGAGGGCGATACGAATTTAGCTCGAAGGAGCCTTTGTTTTTCAGAGAGATAAAGGGATATCACCCTGAAGTGGTCAAAGTGAGGCAGAGAGCGAAATCGTCTCGCAGGGGTCGAGATCCAGTGGAAAAACGCCAACTCCTCCTAACTAGATATCCTTAGAAGAACGAACAGTGAAAATTCGTCGAGAAAATGACCAAAATCCAGTAGACCATTAGATCCCATAGATCTGTTCGGAAGTTAAGGCTGATCAATCAAAACTTAGTAGGGTAACTATTAGATAACTATAGAGGAATAGGTGGTGGAAATTTCACCAAGAAAAGTACCGAAATCCCATGAACCGTTGGATCTTATGATTGTTCACAAGCTCAGGAGGGTAACAACCGTTGGATGAGAAGAAGCAGGAGCCGTTGATCTTGTTCTTCAAATTTCTGCCAATTTGGAGTTGCCACGTTGGAGGAGGGTCCCACCAGAGGACCATCCCCCCCACATTTTCAAAACCCAAAACAAAATCAACACCCAAGAAATCCCGAATCGCAAAAAGATAGCACGTCGGGGTTTCGGGGTTCCGGATTTCGTGTTTGGAAGTGCCAAACACCAACCCACCACAATAAGTGAAAAAGAAATTTGGGACCCACACATCGGGGTTTCGGGGTTCGAAAGTTCGTGAATTCCAATGCCCAAACCACAACATATGCAAACTTCTGAAATGAGAAAAAGGAAATGGTGGGACCCACATTTTGGGGTTTCGGGGTTCGAAACTTTGCAAGTTCCAATGTCCAAATATCGACATAAACAAACTTCCGAAATGCGAAAAGAGAAAGGTGGGACCCACATTTCAGGGTTTTGGGGTTCGGAACTTCGCAAGTTCCAGTGTCTAAACATCATCAACATAAACAAACTTCTGAAATGTGAAAAGGAAAAGTGGGACCCACATTTTGGGGTTTCGAGGTTCGTAGTTTCGTGAATTCAATGCCCCAAACCTTACCTGCAACAACTCCCGAAATGCGAAAAAGGGGGAAGTTGGACTAACACTTCGGGGTTTTGCAATTTTTCTAAATTCATCAAAGACTTTAACTGTGATAAGGGTAAATTGTTTTTAGACAAACAAGGAAAGCATAAAAACTTCTGGTAGGTGTCAATTCTCAAGATTGTTCAGCATTCAATAAACCAAATGGGTTTCCTATATTTATTTGACCTTCCAAAATTCGGTCAGTCTATACACATATAATATTTTGTTTGCAAGTTATTAGTCCATGCAACAAAATTCTTACACGGCAGGAAAGACGTAAATGTAGATAAATAAGAGTGTCCTGGTGATCCATAAGGTTCTTTCTATTTCCTAAAGTAAGAAAACAGGAAATCCCTTTAAGGGGAAACTACTTGATCCTGATTTTCTCAAATTAGATCTGTTTAACACTTCAGTCACAGAAGTAAACCTATATCTGTACATTTGGTTTTCTTCAAGTGTACAAAGTATCCTAGTATTTTGACTGCAGATTAAACCTAACCTGTAGATGGATCGACTCTCTTAAACTCAACTTGTGTAAAAATAAATTTTCCTAGTACTTCTAGATTTCGGGAGGGACCACTCCAGGATTTTGGACTGTGAACGAAATTTAGTTACCACGACAGACAGGTTATATCTACGGAAGGATTTTATCTTCTGCAACAAAACATATATTTCAGCAGGCAAGTGTAAACATTCCAACAGATGAATTATAACTATATATATACATACAGATTTCCATTTATTCCTCACAGCGAACATATATGATCATTCAAAAACGTTTACATCAACACAAATTAGATAGAATTCATTCAACAAATACAGGGTATCAATGAAGCATAGTCATTCATAATAGAGAGGGATATATGAACATATCTAGATCCAATCCATGGAAAGACAAAGGGAACAACCATGTTCCTCCCAACCGTAGAACATGGTAGCCACAACTACTTTCCTGATTCACCCCTTAGCCTGACCATGAAGCCACAAGGGCGAACTTGGAGACTCCTCAACAATATTCCAGATTTTTCAACAGCTATCCCCTTGCCTCACACTTTCTCGTCGGTGCTCATAACAGTAAGAGGAGTCACAATCCTTTCCCAGCATACTTGGCAGTGTCCTGCCTCCTCGCATATGCTATTTAACCATCTTTCTTTGCCCAGGTATTTTTTCCCTCCTTTAGGGATTTTCGCAACTTTCTAAATCCCTGATTTTCAGGGGTTGCTAGTGGCCAAATCTCTGATTTTCCACTTGCAATAATCAGCCTAGAGGCAGTTCCAACATGTTCCCCACTCATGGAGTCATGGTCAGTTGATTTTAACATGGTTGTTCCATTTGTCCTCCTGCAATTAATATAATTATTCTGTTGTTATACAAGTGTCATAGTTAAATAGTTAGTTGAGTCCAAATAGATCTCTGCCCAACAGTCAAAATAATTAAGTACAAATATCAAATTCAAAATTCAGAGTTGCCATAAATGGCAAAAATTCCCTAAATTCGAATTTAATAAAAATGGAAGTAATTTTCTAGCAAATTTAAATCTCAAAATTATTTTATTTTTTTGGGGATGTCACAGCATCACACAAGGATATCGTTGATAACCGATCCCCTTTGGCCTTAGTGAAATGCTAAAAGAGTAAACATTAACAAATAAATAAATGATGTTGTCGATAGCCGATAGCCGACACGCTTAGCGAAAACGAAGAATACCAAACCGTGATGAACATTCAGACCACACTAAAAGTTTTTCTCTGATCACCAACTTCCGAAACATTTCGGCATTGAGAGTTTTGAGGAAGCTAATCCACAGGAAAACTAGTGATAGGTTTATCCCCGGTCGCCGACCCCTGATACCTTATCGACTAGGCGAGTAACAATATTCAGTGTAAGATCGTCTTGTGGCGGAGAGAAAAACACACAAAGTGACTCAGAACACCACTGAGGGTGAATTCAGAGTTAACTAGGAGGAAGCACAGTTTTTCTGAATGGCACGAATAAGTGGCACTATGCAGCGAATCTGAGGCTCAAAAATACGTTTCGAATCAGACAAGAAAAGATGTGGATAAAGAATATAGGAAATACATATGCAAAGGAAAGAAACAATACATCCAACCACTACAACTAGAATCCTTTTATAAAAGTTTGAGATTTTTGCAGTAGATTACGATCAAGCTCAAATTACATACATTATACGCTCTCTACACTTTTTGGCCAACCAATCTGTTTTACATTGAAAACATGAAATTTATAGGTGAAGGCGCCGCTTGGGCTGCCCGACTCTCCATCTACTCTCCCTAGAATATAGGAAACGAGCCTTCCTCTGATCAATGGAATTTCATATGACCTCTTTCCCAAAATAGAAAACAATTGTGTACGACTGCATCATAACCATTTTTTTCTTTTTTGGTTCGGTCATCAGCAGGTCTCGTCATAGGGGTGGATGTTCTTTCGATGTCCTTTGTGCTTCGCGCAACTACACAATTGTATCCTACACTTCCCAGAGCTGTCTCTTGAGCCACATCACGTTCCCTTCATGAACTTGTGATGTTGACACCTCAAGAGTCTTTTCCACAAACTGTCACCTTAATTCTCTATTTTCCTGGTAGAGTTCGGCAATGGTGAGTTGTGCTTGTTTCAGTTGTTGAGTCAACTATCGAACGTTAGTGCCTGTGGAATATGTTCTCCTTGTTCTTCTCCTACTTTCCCAACTTGTGCCTTCGACAGGCTCTAGTCGAATAGTGTGCATAAGTAATTCCTTGGTAGTCGGTCTTGCGCACAGCTTGCTTGGGACTTAGGTTTCCCCAACTTCCTTATTCTTCCTTGGCCTACCCCTTTTCCGGGGTATCTATTGTTGGGGAGGAATGTCTTCCAACATTCTTCCTTCCGATGCAACTTCTTCCACTTCAGCCTTCATACGATGTGATATCATCGTTTCCACGTGCAGGTAGGAACCCCCCTTTGAAGCCTCAAGGATTCCCTTTGCAAGTAAGAACGAATCCCAGTCGCTTTGGGGATCATGCCTAACACTTTTGTTGCTTCACGTGCCCTTTCTTATGTTTTGAGGGGTTCCCATGGTGCAACCCATATTTGTCTTATGAGCGAGGAACTTAGCGAGGGATCAAGGTGGAAAACTTGATCAATCTGGGCTCGTGAGATGAACTACCAACAATGCATAAGCTCGGATGGTAAGTAGAATGCATGAAAAACATCCAAAATTTATAATAGAGTGGGAAGTAGGTGGAAATGTGCTAGGGGACACTGAATTTGTGGTGACTGGATGTTTTGAAGTAAACTGAATATTTTTTGTGGCACATCCACATGACGAGTATGTTCCAGGGCATGCGAGGTACAACCAATCGGAGTTGCAGGGCGTATGTGATACGAGCGTTGTGATTTTTCATCCTTCCACCCTTAATGATGAGATGATGATGGTTGTTGCACTTACTGACACGACTTATGTTTAAACAACTTGCCTTGATCTGAGGAACCTAACAACTTCCCGTATGACAGAACCCGACTCTTTTGGGATAGACTCGTACTCTTAACACATGTTTAACTATGACATCCTTTCCTAACTCCAAGGGTCAACTGACCACTGGCTTGACTTCGACTCTCATGTTATTCCATACCCAATATTTCATGTTGTTTCACACATATGCAATCCGACTAAGACCCACCCTAACTAGAGAAAAATGATGGCACCAACAGAAGCGAAGAAAGCAATTAGAAAGCTGCAGAGATCCTGTGAGTATGAAATAACCAGATTTAGAAAGATTTACAGGAATGTACGAGTCTGGATTTTTCATTCTTACACTTCATACATATATTTTACCCAGTGTTTCTCTATACATAGTCTCTAAAGGATTTTATTTTTGATTGCAGGAAAGATGCCCCAAGTATTGGGCAAACATGGCACAGGATCCTCATCAGGAGATTCAGGAAAATGGGCCGAGTTCGAGAAGAGATGGGTCAAAATAAACAAGGAAATGAAGGATATCAGACTCCCCAAGTTTGGTACGCCTGATAACTTCATCTACTTGCGTGACATAGTCAAATCGCAAACCGAATAATCAAAGAACTAGCAAAGGTGACAGACACAACGCCAGGTCAGGTGTGATAGTTTATGGAACACCCGATCAAAGCTCGGGATATGCTGCAACAATTAAGTGCCAGTATAGTCAAATATCGAGCAAATGAAGTAGAGATCAGAGAGATTCACTTGGCCCCGATGGAACATCATAGATTCCCATATGCCAACACCTGCAAGGATCTATTCATCAAGTGGTCGGAGTACGAGAGGAGTCACCCTCTTAAGTGATATCTTGAAATGACTCATAGAAAAACTCATAGGAGAGAATGCCATGTGGCGAATTTTGTTTTCCTTATCTGCAATTTAGTTGTTATTTTTAGTTAATTTTATGTTATAAATAAGGGCATCGACTGATTAGTTAAAGGTCGATGGTTGTTGCAAGAAACTCTCATTTTTTGTTTTGTTAAGAACTATTTTGGAGCTTTCTTTAATAGATGAGTCCTTCTGGACCATAGACAAGTTTATTTTTTCATCAAATGCGTGTATGATTGGATGTGGAGAAGAACTATTTCCTATTCCGTCTTATGAATGGATGTAGTAACGAGTAAGATCTATTAAATCTATTGATAATTTATCTGATGCAATATTTTACAGTTATTTCTTTAATGATGAAAATGAATCTTTGTGTTATTATGTGATTGATGATTAGAGGTGAGTGAATTATTTTACTTGCCATCGTTTATCACATGCATGTTTTCTTCTGATAATTTGTATCTCAATCAGTAATTGAAATATTCACATGGTTAACATATTAGTACTAGGCATGTGGTAGATGATCATTGCTTGCACGCTAGAGTAAAGGGTTATCCCAAGCTCAACCTATTATTCAGTAGTTTAGTTGGTTCCCACTTTGTTACCTAGTTGGTTTATATCAGCTTTATCTTATATCAGTTCTACCTAAGAGAAAAACAAAAAAAAAGAGAACGTCTGAACTGGAGGAGAAAGTCTTCACAAGAAAACGTAAATCCCATCGATTATTTCGGCCGAATTGCAAGATATGGATAACCATTCCACCATTAAACACTACAAATTCTAATTGGGCCTCAGTGGCGGGTTTGGTTACTGTTGTTGAGTTAAAGGTATTTATGCCCCATCAACATGACCCACAAAATATTTTGGAGGAAGGAAAGAAAGGAAGGAAAAATCATGGGCATAAGAGAGGATGGAAGGAGAATGGGTTTGGTGACCATTTTCTAAAGAGGAAGAGCTTGTGCAACTCTCTAGTTCTGAAGAGAACTAAAAAATGAATTGGTTTCTGGGTACAGGAATTGTTGGGCAACGTTTTCAATCCAAGATGATAAATGGGGTTGCAGAGAAGATGAGTGGTTGAGGAAGCACTCATTGCAAACCCCCTTTCTTGGTGGAGATAAAATTGAACTTCTAAGTTCTTGTGGGAGGAGGAGAGTAACCTCCATCCCTGGTTGTTGGTGAACATAAGGAAGAGTCTCTCTCAGAGCATCATGATCTAGCTAGGGGGTGGCCAACGGTACATCTGTCCAGGATTTGTTGTGCGTACGGTTGGGAGGAAAAGGGAACTCCTTTCTATAGTTGCAACACTTTCTGGATTCTAGAGAAGTATACTTTGCCAAAATCTCTAGACTGTTAATATCAGAGATAACTATAGAATGTTTTTTAGACCTTGATATAAGTTAATTTTTCTGTTAAAAGTTCCTTGAGAATTTAAGTGTGAATGTGGCAATGTCATAACTAAATTTCTATGTGGGTGAACAACTTCACCCTGTGACTTCCTGTGCTAAATTATGGGAGTGAATGTTGAGGTTGACTGAGTTTTGCAGTTTAATTCATTCATATGCAATAATGAAGGAACACTAAATTTTATTAAGCATCAAATAAGGGAGAAAGTGATTTTTGCATACTACTTCTCTATTTCTAGTCTTTCCTCAAATCTTATACCATAAATCTTAGAGGATATTAGATATGTGTGGAATTTAGGAAATAATCTCAAATATGGAAAACATTAAAATTCTTTATAAACAAGCATTAAGGAAAAATAATTAGGAAACAAACATGAAATTTCCTAATTGAATTAAACACAAAATCTCTCAAAACTCTATTTGAGAATTAATAAACATTTATGCTAAATTTGGGTTAAATGCCCTACAATTTGGGGAAAATCCCTTTAAATGTGGTAGGTTGTAAATGCTGGTAGAAATGAACAATTTATTGTAAAGGTAAGTCTTTGTCTCAGTGCCATTTTGTTTAAATTTAGTAAGAATAATAAAGCACAGTAATAAGGAAACAAGATTTACTCATTTACCCACGCAAAGGGAGAGATTATAATTATATTCTAATTCCCAGAATGAAGAGATTTCCTTGAATTAGTATTTTATTAAATTATTTTATAAAGACTGGGAAACTATAATTTTTTTTTTCTATATTTTTTTTCAAGAGAAAATAATTTTCCAGGTAACAAAAATGTGCAAGACTATATATATATATATATATATATATATATATATATATATATATATATATATTATTTTTTCTAAGACCGAATGTAAAATTTCCTGGAGCATAAAAGACCTAAGACCAAAGATAATATAATGTATTATTATTTTAATGTCAAAGCACACCAGGGAAAAATCGTGACCAAATACTTTAACCATCTCGTGGACTTCGGGACTTTGGGACTTCGGGGTTCCATGGTGTTTGGGGTGATGGAACTCGTGAGCCAAAGTCGTTGAAGGCTCGAACCCTATCTTTCCATGTACAAGGTTGCATAGATAATAAATATAATTAATTTTATTGTATGGTATTTAATATGATCAATTAACTTAATTTAATATAACACATCTTATTTTATAATATATATTATATTCTAATCCAAATTAATTCATTGTATTTAAACCATAATACAAGTCGGCCCACTTTGGTACATGATCAATTAACGTAATTTAATATAATACACCTTATTTTACAATATATATATTATATTATAATCCAAAGTAATTCATTGTATTTAAACCACAATGTAATACAAGTGGGTCCACTTCGGTACTCCGAAACTCAGTGTTATTTGAGAATGAAGAATTGTGTGGAAGAGATGAAGGTGTGGACTCGTATATCTTTTCTTCATTCCAATATTAAATATTAAATGTAATATTAGAAAATTTTTAAACCCGGGTGAGATTTTCGAGAGGTATAATATAATATATTTTATTATAAATATTTATTAAAATGTTTACACGTGAATCAAGCCAACTATTTTAAAATATTAAATAATGTGAAAATGAGTATAAGTGGGGCCACTTCAGGGCTTCAGGACTCTGGGGCTCCTGGATATTTGAGTATAAAGGATGTGTTGGAGAGGGGAAGGACTTAACCCGGAGAGCCCTCTCCCTCCCATTCCAATATTAAATATAATATTGGGGATTTTTATAAACCCGGGCGCAATTTTCAAAGGATGGGAAGTACAATATATTTTAAATGATTTTATTATGATACTTTCACATGATAAATTACCAACTCTTTTTCCCTTTTAAATTTAATATTTAATGTGAAATCACGTGTAAGAATGGACCCTTAAGGAGTTCAAGGCTTCGGGAGATTGGGACTTGGGAACTCTAGGAGTTCGGAGCTTCGGGGCTCCAAGATGTTTGGGGTGGTAGAATGAATAAGAAAAAAGGGTCAAAGGCCCAAACCTACCCTTTCTCATTCCAATGGTTGCACAAATATCGATATAAACATTAAAGGTGATTAATTCTATTATAAATTAATGTAATTAATTATATTTGCATCACTTTACAATATAAGTGGGACTCTCTCTGGAACTCCGACATTTGAGAGATTTGGGTAAAGAACAAATTTGTAATATGATTAGATTATAAGTTTATGTGACGAGGTATTGATATAATAATTAACACTAAATTTACCCCGAAATGTGAACTACCAAGGTGAAAAGAAAGTAATCCTTGGTTTAATGGACCAATAATTTAGGTCAAGTAAAAACATAATTTACAAGGTAAATAAATTTTGAATGAATTATTAATTATCCCTAATAGGGATTCAATAAATGATTTAATGATTAGCAAAGAATGATATTTTACCATGTTAATGCTTAATTAAATTAATAGGCCCATAAGAGTTAGACAAGCATCAACCTTTGGTTGGGCAAGTCTTTTATGATATGATGATGTGGCATGTCGAGTGATAGGGAGCCATGTGGATGCCACATGGCAGTGAAAGAATCTAGTCGATGAAGGCTTAAAGAAATTTTAAGGACCCTAACTTATGATCCAGAGCTACGATCTGGACAAATTTATAGTCACTGGAAAACCCTTGTCTGATTAAAGGTGAGGAAATCCTAGTTACAGGGATTCGAGATGATTGAGAAGAGAGAAAAAAATTTATACACCATCCCTTGAAAAGGTACTTAAGGGTTTGGGTGTGTGATAGAGTGGTATCAGAGTAGGCAATGACACGTAGCCTGCTTGGGCTCATGAACGAGTTGAATAAATTTTGTTAGAGAAATTTTAAGGGGTAACACCCTATCTTACCCCATTCATAAGAAGCTTATTCAGAATCTATTACTGAAGAGAGGAATGAAACTTTATGTTGTTGTTACATGTGTTAAAATATGAAATGTTTGTTGCTGATGTTTCCAAATAATGAAGTTGATTTAACCTTACAAATTTCATGTGTTGTTCATGAATTAGTAGCTAATTAGCTAACAAAAGATCTTTTATCATCACTCAAACAATTAGTGGACAACAAGAAAAATATAGTGTGAAGAATGGTGACACACCATGAGTTGGCAGAAATCTCCCACAATAGAGAAGAATAAATTGATGAGAGGAGGGAAATGGAAACCCCTCCAAATTTGATTGAAACTGTAAGAAGCCTCATGGAAGAATTATAGAGTTGTAAGTATGACAATGAAAAGATGATAAAAAAATGGGAAAAACAAATTGAAATTAATGCAGTTCTACAACAAATCCTATCAGATATATAAAGGCAGATGCAACATGGGACAACATCCATTAATGTGTATATACATCATACTAAGAAAACCCAAAGTCCCCATGAGATACAAAAGTATGGTCCTGAAAGTAGCCACATAAGGAGGAGAACCTCAAATAAATCCCAACATGGAGCCAAGAGACATGCTAACGCCAAGGATTCAAATAAATAATCGTCTAGTGAGGAAATTGACAACTCCAAGGAATTGTCTAATAGTGAGACTATTTTACATTCTCAGAGGAGAAAAAAGAAGAGGAAAAATTCCAAGAGCCATGACCCTGAATAATTTAAGAAAGATAAACCACCCACTTTCGATGGAGAAATTAAAAAGGGGGAAGAAGAAGAAGTTTGGCTACTTGGATTGAAGAAGTACTTTAGAGTCCATGACTACTATGAAAACTTAAAGGCATGAATAGCCATTTTCAACTTGAATGGAAAGTCCTCCATTTGGTTGGAGGACCTTAGAAATGTGAAAGGAATCCATGAGAATGAGTTGTCATGGAAACAATTTGAGAAATACTTCAAGAAGAAGTATCTGTATGAAATATACTATGATGAGAAGACCAAGGAGTTCTATGAACTCAAGCTAGGACATCTCACAATAGATGAATATATCAACAAATATCTTGAGCTGATGAGGTATGTGCCCTACATAAAGGATGCAAAGGTAAAGATGAAACGATTTATTAGTGGACTGACTCTATCCTTTCAGGATAGAATTGAGTTTGATGAACCTAAGACCTTAGAAGAAACTATCCTTAAGGAAAGATTTGGATATGAGCAATTCAAGAACAAGGAAGAACCTCATAGGCATTGGAAGAGGAAGAGTAAATTGGGATTCTAGAAGAAGGGGTTTAAATCCTCAAGATTTAATAATCACGGGAAAATCTCTAAGATGAGCCTTCCTACTAAAAGTGTGTATTAGTTGAATTTTCCATCTCAGAGTTGTAATAAACCCTTTGGATAATCTCGAGGAAAGACCTATAATACAAAGAGAGAACCTTTGAAATGTTGGGGTTTTGGAGAAGAACATTTGTTGAGGGAATTCCCACGTAGGAAATAAGAAAATAGGAGGGTATACAACATCCAGGAGGCTACCACAATCAATGATGTGGCTAGGAGGATGCCACAAATTTATGCATCCTTGGATAAAAAACAAGATGACCATCAAGATTCAGTGGTGGATATGAAAGGTATGATTTCCAACCATCTAGTTTCCATGTTAATTGACCCTGTTTCTAATTTGAGTTATGTTTCCCCTCAAATTGTTGAGAAAATTAAATCGCAACTAGTAAAACATGTTAAATCATGGTTGGTACAACTATCCACTGGAACAAAAAGAAAATTGGCAAAGGTCATACCAGCATGCCAATTCATTATGAATGGATTACCCACCCAAGCAACCCTAAACATGCTCCCTTTAGGATCTTATGACCTATTGATTGGCATGGACTGGTTGGCTGCCCATAAAACCAAGTTGGACTATAATAATAAAATTTTGGATTGTGAATATGAAGAAGGGAGGAAAATAACCCTACAAGGAATTAAAAATCATATCTCAATGAGGCAAATAACATCCCTTCAAATGCAGAAGTATTGTAGAAAAGGATATCCTTTGTATGTAATGCAAGTGTTGAACTTTGTTGAGGATAATAAACCAAGCCTAGAAGACCATACCATATTAAGAGAGTATGCATATGTGTTTCCAGAAGAAGTACCAGGTCTAACTCCAAGAAGAGATATTTACTTTTGAATAGAACTTGTACATGGAGTGGTGCCAATGTCTAGAGAACCCTATAGAATGAGTACGCCAAAGCTAGTTGAGATCAAACTACAACTAAAGGAGATGTTGGACAAAGGTTAAATTCAGCCTAGTGTGTCTCCTTGGGGAACACCAAAGTTTTTTGTGAAGAAGAAGGATGGCACACTCAGGTTTTGCATAGACTATAGACAAATCAATAATATGACCATTAAGAATAAGTATCCATTTCCAAGGATTGATGACTTATTTAATCAATTAAGGGGAGCTACAATTTTCTCCAAGATGGAATTGAGGTTTGGATACCATCAATCCTTAATTAAGGATGAATACATCCACAAAACATCCTTTAGGACAAGGTATGAACACTATGAATTTGTGGTGGTTCCATTTGGACTTACCAATGAACCAACCACCTTTATGTGCTTAATGGAAAATGTACTCAACAAGTTCTTGGAAATATTTGTGTCAGTTTTAATTGATGATATCCTAATATATTCTAAGAGTAGGGAAGAGCATGAATAACACCTCAAGTTAGTGCTTCAAGTGTTGAGAGAGCACCAACTCTATGCAAATTTTAGCAAGTCTGACTTTTTCCAAAAACAAGTCCATTAGTTAGGCCATGTTATCTCTGAAGAAGGTGCAATAGTTGATCCTGACAAGATCAAATCCATTATGGATTGGCATAAATTGAAAGGTATATATGATATCAGATCCTTTATGGGCCTAGAATGATACTATAGAAGGTTCATAAGGGGATTTTCCAAGATTGGTTTCCCAATCACATCCCTTCAGAAAAAGGGAGTTAAATTCATTTGGACATCAGGATGTGAAGAGAGATTCCAACAACTGAAATACCTTCTAACCAATGCACCTATGTTGAATATTGCAGACCCAAAAAAGGACTTCCTTGTGTGTACATATTCCTGCAAGGAAGGACTCAGAGGAGTCCTTATGCAAGAAGGGCATGTGGTTTTCTATGAATCCAAAAAATTGAATGAGCATGAAATCAATTATGTGACACGTGATTTGGAATTCGTTTCCATAATACATGCTTTAAAAATGTGGAGGAATTACATCCTATGAATAATATTCATCCTTATGACAGACCATAGTGGGATGAGAGATTTGTTCGACCAACCTAAACTCAATGATAGACAAGCTAGGTGGATGGATCTCCTTACTGAGTTTGATTAGTTTGATTTTGAAATCAAACATATTAAAGGAAAAGAAAAGAAAATAGGGTGGTTGGTTCCCTTAGTATAAGTATGAAAGTGATTAACTTGACAATTGTAAGCACCTATGAATCAGACACCAAGGGGAGAGTCAAAAGTGCACAAGAAACAAATGCATTTTTCAAGACTGTGAAATCATACCTAGAGAAAGAGCCCATAGGGATGAGATATGAGGGATATCAATTGTTGAATGATGGTCTGCTAACTTAAAAAGGTAGGTTGTATATTCCAAATTGTGACAAATTGAAGAGGTTCATAATGGATGAACTACATAAAATACCATACATTGGTCATCCGGGTTATCCGAAAATGATCACAACCACTAATTTTTTTTTTTTTTCTCAAAATGAAAAAGGAAATAACTGATTACTTAGCTAAATTTCTAGAATGTCAGCAGGTTAAGGCACAACACCGGCATCCAATAGGGTTGTTGCAGCCCCTACTAATTCCTTAGTGAAAATGGAAAACCATCTCTATGGATTTCATCACATGATTTCCCAAATCAACCAAGAGGAATGACACCATTATGGTAGTTGTGGACAAACTAAGCAAGTTTGCTCACTTTATCCCCGTCAAGTCAACTTGCAAGGAAATAGATATTGCCAATACTTTCATGAAAGAAATATTTAGACTGTATGGCATGCCTAAGGAAATCATATCAAACAGAGATACACAATTTACTTCAAATTTTCGGAAATCTTTGTTTGATGGTATTGAAACTAAATTGTTATTTAGTACAACCTATCACCCTCAAAATAATGGGTAGATAGAGAGGTTAAAATAAATTTTATAGGAAATGTTAAGGATGCATGTGATGCATCATCCCAAGAAGTGGGAAGACTACCTAGCACTAGTATAAATTTCTTATAACAATGGCTATCAAGAGTGATTGAAGATGAGCCCTTTTGAGGCTCTCTATCGTAGACAATGCCATATTCCAATCAGTTGGAATAACCCACTAGGAAGAATTACAATCAGGCTAGATATGCTAAAATAAATGGAACAACAAGTAGTTCAAATAAAACAAAATCTAAAAGTAGCTCAAGATAGACATAAAAGATATGTAGATAGAAAGAGAACTCCTAGAGAGTTCAAAGCAGGAGATCATCTGTATCTCCGAGTTAGGCCAAAAATTTCCTTGAGAATGAGAACTTGTGCCAAGCTAGCACCTCGGTTTTGTGGACCCTTTGAAATTTTGGACAAAGTGGGACATGTATCATATAGACTAGCACTTCCTCCCATAGTGAAGGCACATAATGTTTTCCATGTTTCGTTGCTGAAGAAATATGTACATGATTCTAATCATATAATTGATTGGTCTGTTATTCAAGTGGAACCAGAGGGATAATTCCTACCATATCCACAATGCATAATACACAGGAAACAAATCCCACTTAGGAACAGAACCATTGCATAGCTCATGGTGCACTGGAAACACTTTGGTCCAGATGAAGCTACATGGGAAATGGAGGATGCCATGAAACATGCATACCCGTTTTTGTTCACTAATGTATATAAAGAGCACAACGGTAGGTAGAACATAGAGGACAATGTTCCTTTAAGGGGGGGGTGGAGATTTGTAATACCCATGTTTCCCCCAACTTGTAAATATAACTATATCCTTCTAAAATATTATGGGCAGACTGATTATGTGTGGATGTTGGAATTGATGAACCTTTTGATTAAAGGTAATGTATATATATTTTTGTTACTAATTTAAATGGAAATTGTTGCATAATTGTTGAATGGGTTTCCAAGTTAGATCATGATGCATGAGAGATATGGTGAGGGGAACAAGTAATGGTTGAGATGACCCCTACCAGACCAGTACTCTGTTGGATTTAAATTGTTTAGGCCCTGAACAGTCCTCTGATTCAGAGAATTAAATTACCAGTCATACTGGTAGTTGGGAAGTCTTCCTCAAGAGTGAATAAGGAGATGGGCAAAGTACCCATATGGAAACTTCCTGATGTGACCCAAGAAATTGGGGATTGAACCCACAAAATATTGTGGAGGTAGGCAAGAAATGAAGGAAAAATTGTGGGAAAAAGAGAGGATGGAAGGGGAATGGGTCTGGTGACCATTTTATAAAGAGGAAGAGCATGTGCAACTCTCTCATTCTAAAGAGAATTGAAAAACAAATTCGTTTTTTGGGTACAGGAATTGTTGAGCATCGTTTTCAATCCAAGCTGATAAACGGGGTTTCAAAGAATATGAGTGACCGAGGAAGCAATCATTGCAAACCCCCTTGCTTGGTGGAGAGAAAATTGAATTGCCAAGTTCTCGTGGGAGGAGGAGAGTAACCTCCATCCCTGGATTTTGATAAACATAAGGAAGAGTCTCTCTAAGAGCATCATGATCTAGCTAGGGGGTGGTCAACAGTACATCTGTCCAGGAGTTGTTGTGCCTATGTTTGGGAGGAAAAGAACACCCTTTCAATAGTGGAAACACTTTATGGATTCTAGATAAGTATATTTTGCTAAAATATCTACACTGTTAATCTCATAGATAACTATAGATTGTGTTTTTAGAGCAATATAAGTTCATTTTTCTGTTAAAAGTTCCTTGAGGATTTAAGTGTGAATGTGGAAATGTTACAACTAAATTTCTATGTGGGTGAACAACTTCACCATGTGATTTCCTGTGCTAAATTATGGAAGTTAATGTTGAGGTTGACTGATTTTCACAGTTTAATTCATTCATATGCAATAATGAAGGAACAATACATTATGTTAAGCATCAAATAAGGGAGAAAGTGATTTTTGCATACTACTACTCTATTTCTAGTCTGTCCTCAAATATTATACCAGAAAACTTAGATGATATCAGATTTGTGTGGACTTTAGGAAATAATCCCAAATATGGAAAAACATTAAAATTCTTTATAAATGGACATTAAGGAAAAATAATTAAGAAATAAACATGAAATTTCCTAATTGAATTAAACACAAAATCTCTCAAAACTCTATTTCGAAATTAATAAAAATTTATGCTAAATTTGGGTTAAATCCCCTACAATTTGGGAAGAATCCCTTTAAATGTGGTAGGTTGTAAACACTGGTAGAAATGCACAATTTACTGTAAAGGTGAATCTTTGTCTCAGGACCATTTTCCTTAAATTTAGTAAGAATAGTAAAGCATAATAATAAGGAAAGAAGATTTATAGGGATAGATTATAATTATATTCTAATTCCCATAATGAAGAGATTTCCTTGAATTAGTATTTTATTAAATTATTTTATAAAGACTTAGAAACTATATTTTCTTTTCCCTTATTTTTTTGTAACAAAAAATAATTTCCTTTAAATTTTCCAGGTAACAAAATTGTGCAAGACTATATATATATATATATATATATTATTCTGAGATTGGAGGTTTAATTTCTTGGAGTGTAAAAGACTTCAGAGAAAAGATAATATAATTTATTATTATTTTAATGTCAAAGCACACCAGGGAATAACTCGTGACCAAATACTTTAACCATCTCGTGGTCTTCAGGACTTCAGGGCTCTGAGTGTTTGGGGTGATGGAACTCATGAACCAAAGTCGTCGAAGGCCCGAACCTTATATTTCCCTATGTAAGGTTGCATAGATAAAAAATATAATTAATTTTAGTGTTGGTATTTAATATGATCAATTAACATAATTTAATATAATACACCTTATTTTACAATATATGTTAGATTATAATCCAATGTAATTCATTTTATTTAAACCACAATGTAATACAAGTGGGTCCC
>ML839849.1:0-11234 GCA_009831015.1 Picea engelmannii | reverse complement strand
CACATCAACTGCAACAGCAAAGGTATGCTACAACAAAAGAATACTTCACTAGCTGAAAGGGGCCGCAATAATTTTCTGACAGCAGAGAAAGGCTGCACCACAATCACAAGCAAGACTTCAACAGTATAGGAGGGCCGCAATAAGTTTCAGACAGCAGAGAAAGGCTGCACCACAATCACAAGCAAGACTTCAACAGTATAGGAGGGCCGCAAGAGGAAGACACCAGCAGAGGAGCCACAGCTAGGAGAGATCCACACACTTAGGCAATAAGTGAATAATGTAATGTGTGTAAAGTGAGAGGGGTAGGGTTGTATTTATACTTTTAGGCTAGGGCAAGGGTTTAAAGAAAGAGTTTAAAGATTAAAATAAATACAATTAAAAATAACATGTTTAAATTAAATTTAAACATGTTATAATTAACAATTTAAATTTAACTTTACTTTAACCCTTGAACAAAAACAACAAAGCCCCAAACCAACACATGTAAGGGTAAGAGAGGGTTAGCAAAGTGGCAATACTCATTTCTTCATTCAGCATGGTGAATCTATTACTTTATCATCACTGCATATGGGACTTATCCCTCATGTGGTTATGTCCTTCTTCAAGGAAGGTCATGTACCATCAAGATACTTGATATAGGATCAAGTAGCCCCAGAACTTTTTCTGGGGTCTTATCCACCAAGGTCAGAGACCAAGGATCAACCCATGCCGTATGCATGGGTACCCTGGACATTTCCAGGGGCCCTAGGCTTATCTAGGGACTTTAACTGCTTGGTCCTAGACCAAGAACCCCAGTCGTATACTGGGGGCCCTCTCAGGGGTCTTTACTGCTTGGTTCTTCACCAAGAACCCCAGTCGTATACTGGGGGCCCTCACAAGGGTCTTTACTGCTTGGTACCAGAACAAGAACCCTAGTCGTCTACTGGGGGCCCTCTCAGGGGTCTTATCTACCATGGTACAAGATCATGGATCAACCCATGCCTTAGGCATGGGTACCCTGGACATTTCCAGGGGCCCTAGACATATCTAGGGGCTTTAGCTGCTTAGCGTGAGACTAAGAACCCCAGTCATATACTGGGGGCCCTAAGGAGGGTCTTTTGCCATGCCACTGACTGTTTGGTCCCAGGCCAAATACCCCAGGAGTGCACTGGGGGCCCTAGACCTCAGCTAGGGTCTTTGCCATCCTCCCGGAGAATGGCTCTTGCAGTTGCTATAAATTTAACAATTCCAACCCATTCTTAGATAGATACTCTAGTTCACAAGGATATTAACTGTAGGATGTACATGGCAGAGCCCAGACACTACTGAATTAAGGTTAATGTTTCTGGATGTTTGTATTCACAAGAGACGCTTGTACATGTTAGCGAAATTTCTTGGGATTAAAAGGGCTCTTTAAATCTAAGGTACACCATGCTACAATATGGGCCCAACAAATGACACAGTAGCAGAGTAATTATCTTAATGAAGTTGAAGCAAGCCAAGAAGCAGATGTCTCGCAGAACACAAACATGTAATTTACTGAGAGCTACTTAATAAAGGGTCCATCAATCAGTTGGTGCCACTGTTGCTAGGTCATTGCCGGTATTACGGTTTTCCGTGCAGATCCCTGGTTCAATTCCCATGGGTTAGGTGCACTAAGTCTACACCGCCCGCTTTACACTAGGCACCATCTCCGGAATGAGGGGAAGTGCCCGGTTGTTTCCTGGGGGTTTATTTCCAAGGAAAAAAAAGAGTCCATGATCCCAATTACAAGATTGTCATGTGAATATTCGTTGGAAATCGTCAGACTACTTTTATTACAAACTGAACCTCAAATGGTATTAAATTCAAAACACAACTGGTGCTACCATATTAGAGGGAAACTATATATAGTTCATCAAATTATTAAAGCAAAGACATAAATTAGAGCCTACTTGGATATTGAGGCCAATGTTGCACTTATCGTTATTGGGAATTTATCGCCGGGGGTCCAAAATTGAAATTATCAGAAATATCGGGGGAAATATCGGAAATTATCAAAGCAACATCAACATCAAAAAAACACATTGTGACATAAATATGAAAAAAAACTGCAATATAAGATGTAGAAGATGTCAAGTGGTCCATGAAACATTGATACTGAAATATGATATCTGTCCTGTGTCATAATTCCTGATAAGATAATACAAAATAACACCAAAACAAAAATAAATGTATCTCATGAGATGATCATCATGAGGCATATGGATACTCGGACTTGGATTGACTTAGACCGATCTGATTTCAATGGCTTGGTTTACTAAAAAATACATAAAATATTTAAATTTTAAGGAAAAATTATATTTTAAAGATTTCAAACCATGATTCCAAAAAATTATTGAAATTTTGAAAGAAAGCATTATGAATAAATGAGCAAGAACATTTAAATGACAAACAATGTTCCATCATCGCTTATATTTGGATCCTCATCATTAGTATCACCCTTTGCCTCTACCTCGATCCTCTAGGGACATCCGTCAACACTACCCTATTTTGATGAAACTACCTAATCCAAGCCTTATGATATGGTAGAAAAAGTTTAACATGCTTAATCAATGATTTTGGTTTGAGTGAAGGGTACATTTTTGCTAAGGCCATCACAAAAGAGTTCAACAATCAATACCACCAACATCAAGGTACATAACGGGCTTGGTTCTCTTGATTAAATGCCAATCCCATATCCTCATACGTGATAGAATCCAATAAAAATGTTGCAATCCTACCAATCCTGAAATCCTGAAAACTCTACTTTCTCCATATGAAGTTCGATGAGGGTGGAACCATTGTCAAACATCCCGAAACAATTAATGGTAATGTTAAAAATTTAACATTACCATTAATTGGGGTCTGAATTTGAAAACACTAGTTCAATCCCCTAACTCACTTTTGCAAAATGAGGGTTTAAAGACCAAAAAATTGATTATAAGGTGATATTCATGCAGCAGGGCGATAATTTTCAAATTATCGCGATAATTTCCAATTATTGCGATAATTTCAAGATTTGAATTTATCGCGATAAATACAGGTGATATTATCGCCGAGTTGGGTTTTGGCGATAATATTGCGATCATTTCGATATTAACGTGATATGTGCATTGTGCAACACTGATTGAGGTAGCCTAACAATTTAACATTACAAAGGGGTGGCTACCTAAGTTTCTTTGGCACGACTCCTAAAAGACAATGAACATCTAATTGAATCTAATTCTTATTTTGAAAATGGTGGTAGAAACTAGCTTTTAGTCCCAGTCCTAAGCAATTAAAAGGGATCACAAAAACTATGTTCCTATATTCCAAGTTCTAAACAACAAAGCACACAATCTATTCACTTTTTCCAAAATGAGGAACTTAACAAAAAAGAAAAAAAGCATATGGGTTCTTTAATTAATTTAATTATGACAAGAAAAGCACCAATAATGAAATTATCAATGGACGAATCCAAAGGGAGATAAGGGTACAATGAGGAGAAGAGGAGGTCAATTTCCAAGGGGTGGAAACCTTGGCTCTGGCTGCAACTCACTAGAATATGTTTATGATCGAGGAAGACAGATCCATAACCCACTGTATGAAGGATGAAAATGCTTACTCCTGTCATAGTAAATCTAGGGAACATAGCCCTCAACTAGATTTCATCCCACTTGAAGTTGAATCACCCATTGATGATAATGAAAAATGTCCAGTGGCTAGGGCATTGGATTTGTGCTTGGTCGCACAAGTTGTTCTTGATCCTACTCATGCTGAATACGCGATTGACCAGAGTGTACATGCACCAATTGCCTTGCAAGGAGTAGAGAATTCCATTGGTGTTTAGAATGAAGAAAGCAATAGTCAGGCTATGATTGATTTTGTCAGCAATCAAGACGAGGTAAACATTGGGAAAATTGGGACTGAATCAATTGTCATTCAGTAGATTGGGCTTGAGTAACCAGGAGAATACAAATATTAATCACGATGTCAAGTAAGTTTTCAATGAATCAAGGCAACTTGAGTTGACAAAGGTTAATGTGGTTGAAGAATAAGGGAATGTGATGCTAAATCATGGCACTTGTAAGTCTAGATTTGGTTTCCTATGCCCACCTTACCCATAATATGCATGATCCTGCTCTATATGCATCTCTTGTCACCTATGAATTATTTACAATGAAATACGTGAAGTACAAAAGATAAAGTGCAAAAGCGTAAAATACAAATATAATGCACGTGTTAACATATTCATTAAACTAACTCTCATCTCTATCGGAGAAGCATGCAAGTGGAATTGTGCTAAATGACAAAGCAATCAGAAGGCAAGTTAGTGCATAGAATAGATTGAGGACATGTAACGTAGTTCTAGAAGGGCGAGGGAAGTGTTCGAGATTGAACGTAGAACATGGAAGAGAAAAGATGATGAGTGAAAGCTGAAGTGATGTAGGTCTAGAAGATGAAGAGAGAAAGTCACGACTCTTGGAATGCACCCAAAATAGGAAAAACCATGTACATAAATAAATAGAGTAGATTGTAATGTAGAGAGTGACAGGAGAAAGAGATTACTAGAGCGAGCAAGCATGAGAATAGGAGAGATAGGGAAGATAAAGAGAGATTAATTCTTCGTGCCATATATACCTTGTATTGTTTTTATAAAAATCTGGTTGCCGCATGTTGCCGTCCTAATACACACTTGCAAACGTGAGCAAAGTCCAGCTCACTTAGTGTGTCCTTGGAGGCACAATGCCTAGGTTCACAGTCCACACTGTCACTTTGACTGGAACCTCTTCCTTCTAGGCTTACTCCTAGGGAAGCCAAGGGGGGTAGACCCTAGTTACTAGATGTGATCTAATGTTTATGTTCTAGGAGTTGGTTTTAATTTGTTAAAGGTTTGGGGGGAATACTAACCTATGATGCTAAGGCAGCAAATGCAAGATGCAAGATCAATAAAATGTCAAGCAAAGCCTCTTTCCTAAGTCAACTAAGACTAGTGCCTAGAGATTGGGCAAGGGGTCAACTATGTTTGAGGGTGTTGAATTACAAAACGATTACAAGATTACAAGATTGCAACTATTCCACAACAAGAAGACACAAGTACTTACCATAATAAATAAGAAATGTTACAACAATTATACAAGAGATACACAAGATACAAATATACTAGATTAACCAAATGCTTGAAATGTGAGAAAAGATATTCAAAGTATTGAGATCACTCACATAAAGCCAAGCATGCCCCAATAAGAATTGGACTGCTTTTCAATGGAAACCATAAAAGCACTCAAGACTCAAAAAGATGATGCCTCCAAATGGGATGCGCAACTTCTTCTTGAATCACACCACAAAGAGCATAAATTGAAAGATATAAAATACTTGGAAAATAAATGCTCAACCAAACTCAAAAGATCTAACACTTAGATATTCAAACCACAAAATTGCATAACAGATTGAAAGATAAATGTGCTTGCAACTAAAGCCTATGCAACCATAAGATGTAACCAATGTGAGGATTGCCTAGAAGACTAAGTGGTTAAGAGTTGCTTAAAGTTTTTACAAATTTTTAATTGCCCTCCTAACTAAGTGTCAAACCTTACTCCTCCTCCTCCTATTGCCAAATCACTGTCGGATGCTCAAGATAGTAAGGCAACGAGGCCCACCCTAGCTTTCATGGTCAGCGCTAAAGTCTGAGTACTTCTCGGAAAGGACACATCCTGTGTGCCGTGAGATAGTTCCYTGCCTACACCTTYTGTTGTTTTTCTCAAACCCGTTTTAGATGGTGAAGATGGTGGAATTAGGTGTCCTAGTTGGTCTAAAATGTTATTATGACWTAGGACTAAGTCTTAAGATGTGTTATGAGTGTTTTAGATAAGTTTTAGGTGCCCAAAATTAATGAATTATGCCCAAAACCGAAAYTGTAAATGACTGCTGTGAATGTGTTATAAATTATGAAATTGCAGCATGTAAACACATATGAACTTGTAAATAGAAGCTGAAAATAGAGAACATTCACATCATCATTTGATAACCCATAACATGTGCAAGATATATGAAAAAGATGCTATGGAAAAGGCAAGAACAACTTGCCAATAACTACAACAAAATGTAAGATTATCACTACTTAGCTATGTGTTTATTTTATGAGAGAAACGTGCCAAGTAAAGATAGAAGCTTGCTGAAAGAAAACATGTGTTCCAACACCATGTAATTGCCCAAGAGTGCTTGCCAACTTAAATGAAAATGAATGCTTGAAACAAAGAAACTTGCCAAATCAAAAATTACTTTAAGACATCATTATCCAACCACATATGTATGTTGCATTTAGAGATGTACCATGGAAAGATGTGAGAGACTTAAAACAAGTAAATGAGTTATGCCTCAAAGGCTTAAGCTACGATCTAGTGAATAAGTGATGTCTACCTCTAGAAAATTTTAAATCACATAACCATTAGCAAACAACCATCACATCACTAATCTAGCCATACGACATTGGGGGGTTTCTCTCCCAAGGTGTAGGCAACTTATTAGGAAATACTTTGAAAAAGAATAAACAAACCACTCACAATGGCACAAGGTGGAGGCAAACCTACCAATGTTGTGCCAAAGAGGGTTGTAAATAAAAACTAACTATTATTAGAACAAACTAGCCACACAACCTTGTCCTAATGACAAGTGGGGCAAGAAATAAAGAATGCTAAAAAATTTATGTCCTAGCCCAACGATTTTGGGGGGTTGGCTAAGTCAATCACTCTCCCAAGGTGTATGCAACTAATTAATTTCAGAAAATAAATTACAATGGCTGAAATGAAACAAGAGAATGCAAGCCTCAAGGGAACTTCCTGGGGGCTTGCTACAATACTAGAAATGACTGAGAGAAGAGAGAGACTTGTTACCCACTCAAAAGTTGATCTTTTGATGTGTTGTATGGGTGGATTTCGGCAGCATATCCCCTTGTTTCTGGTAAGAACCTGCAAAAACCAGCAAGCAAATGCTTGCTGGAAATGCTGCACAACACAACAAAGTTAAGAAAAATTTCTGTTTTTTACGCAGAATTTTTTCACATAAAAATAACCAAATGAAAGTAAAAATATTTGACCTATCTAAGATGGTTGTTAAACTGAAATATAAATGAAATGAGTGCAGAAATATAGGACTAAGTAAGCTAGGAGTTTGAGAAGGCTTTTGAGGGAAGACTCCTTCTTGAGGCTTTCCCAACAATCCCTTGAAGTAAACCTACAAGACTCAAGACAAATTGTGAAGCATGGAAGTAGATAATATGTGTGGATAAACTAACAATCTGAAATACTTCAAACAACTAGCTATCCAACATAAATAAATCAACAAGAATACTCTTTGCTAATCTACCCAAATAAACTACTTTACTCGATCTACTCAACACTACACAATAAACTCAAATATCACAATATCACCTCATATGATAGAATGCAACCAAAATACTCTTGGTGATTCAAAATCCTCCAAAGATTTATTAATCCAATGTGAGAGTGTTGCAGCAACAAGTTGCTCCAAGACTCTCAAGAGCAAATGAAGTGAAATGCAAGATGGCAAGAGCAAGAGAGCGGGGCGAAATTTTAGTAGAGTAACCTTAGCTCAAAGAATGGTGAAGAAATGAGGGGGTGAGGGGCTGTATTTATACTTAAAGAGGCAAAACGACCCCTCTTGGATGCATGCCAAGTGTTGCAACCCAACCACATGAGAGAATCTCAATGAGAGGGGCACACCATCTAGGGTTTTAGTCATGGATAGGTGAGGTGGACGTGAGGTGGAGGGTGTGGGACCAAGCATAGGTGAGGTGGTAGGCTAGGAGGGGCGCACCATCTCATGGGAGGGGCCCACAACTCTATTAATTTGGTTTTCAAAGGTTTATGTGTGAGGGGGGGCGCAATTTCCCCCTAGGGGCGTGAGGAAATGAGTGAGTGAATCGGTGAGGGGGTGTGTAATGGTTAGGAAGTGGGTTGGGTAGGTTAGGAATGACTTCTCTTGCTCTTTTCCACCATTACATTACCCCATTAACTCAAAATTACAAAAATTACAAATAAAAATTGTTGTTTTGACTGACTTTGACTCCGGGTGGACAAACACCTAGCTAAGTTTGTCCGACTGAGCTGAAACTTGGCCCAAGGGTGTAGGGGGTGCTTTTCCATTTCTTTTGAGCACAAATACCCGTATCAAAAACCCACAGGCCTAGTTTTTACAATAATTTCTCAAAAACAATTAATTAATTAAATAATTAAAATCCCAACCTTAGGAAAATTAATTAAATTTAATTAATTAAAAAAAACCTATCGAGACTCGACGAAATTCCGCGAAACTTTCTATGATGTCTTGCATGGTCATTTACATCATTCCTAAACAATAGCTACTAGAGGATGAGACCATTAGAACGTCGTTCACCACTTTGGAGGAATTATTGCAGGTGTGAGGGAAAAACTCAAGGGAAATCAACCANTGTGTTGGAGGCATAAATTGCCCAGTAGAATCAAACTGTCTTCGACATATTTGCATCTGATGATGCATATCTTCATGGCACATGGAGTTGACCCCCTAGTGGAATAGGCGGTCAACACCCCATATTTCTAAATTGTTTGGGTTTGTGCACCAATTTGTGCTTGGTAAGTGAATTTAGCACTAGTTGTAGAGCCTTGTGCAGAACGAAGAAGGGGAAAACCTTTTTTTGGATGCATCATAGAATTATATTCTAGTGATCTTTAGTTGTACCTGTGTTCATCTTTTGAGTCTTTGTTCCTTTGGCCATCACACTTTTACCATCTTTTTCTAATGCTTCTATGGAGTCCTTATATGATGATAGATCTAGTTGGGAGTTCCGTATGCTCATTATATTTTGGAATGTTTATAGTTTTCGTGTATGATCTTGACTTGTAGTAAGAATGAGTGTTTTTGTTTTTAAGTGATATTTCGTCTTTAGCACCGTTTGTCCTTTCAATTTTTTTTGCCAAATGTTTCTTGTCATGATGTGGCAATCATGTCCTTGATTTGGGAGCATTACCATGAAATGTAGTGTGCTTAAAACACTCAAAGAAGAGCCCTTCGACTAAGAAACCATAGGTGGGGGGTATCTATTCTGCCAAAGTCACCTTGGACTTGTACTTGGCCCCAATTGCTTGAAATGACTTCTTGGATGGGAAAGACGACCTCTAGGGGTGAAGCATGTCTCTAGGGATTTGAACCTTGGTGTGGGGAATATCACCACCTCGCTTAACCATTGAACCATGATCCCATTGCCATCCTTTCAATGTTTATCCTTTATTTTATTTAACTAGACTTATAACTCCCATATATATAATGTTGCAAATATCTTTTCGAGGAATATATCGTCGAGGCTTCATAAAGAAACTTATTGGAAATATCGGGTAAAATATCGAAAATTATAGGAAAATATTGGCAAGAATAAACTTATAATTGAAAAAATAAAAAAATATTGGAGAAATCGACAACTTGAAAAACTCGGGAGAACTTAGAGATATTTGCGTCCCTGATATATATATATATATATTTCCTGAGAAAAAAATCTTTATATTCATATTTATATGGGGATACATGCTTCTGTCCTATAGGACTATCCAAAAAGACTCTCAAACAAGACACCACTTCATCTTTGTTATGGCATTTGTGAGACATCCATAAACCCTTCTATACAAAACATAATTTCTTCTCTCCATCTTCAAACAAGTACACAAAATTCAAAGAAAAAAATTGAACCTTACCCAATTGACAAAGGATTGGCTATATGCTTGTTGACCACCTATTACTAGGGGTCAACGTCATGTACCATGAAGATATGTACCTCGTGGTACAACATGTTTGGAGACTTATGGCTCAGCAGGACACTTTTGCCCCCAACACGTCTTTCTATGTACACATAATGTTCGCTCCCCTGCGCAGGATAATAATGTAATATGTTAGCATGGGTCAATTTTTGTTTAGTTACCTAGGACTTTTTCATTAGGGAAGTCCTTTCATCGAGTGTTTTTTTTCCTCAGGTAATTAATCTTTCCTAGCATGCAATTTTAATTATCCTTGAGTTTTTCACTCAAATATTCCTACAAAGTGGTGAAAGGTGTTCTAATGATCGAGCCTATTGGGTGAATAAGGTTTAGAAGTGTTGTAAATGACCATGCTAGACATCTCCTAGAGTCTTGCACAATTCCATTAAGTTTTGATAGGATTTTTTAATAATTAAAATTTCTGTAAACTGAGAATTTTTAATTATTTTTGATGTAAAATGTAAAAATTTGGTGCTTGGGAATTTTCTATAGGGGTTTGAGTACTCAAATCAAATGGATTATAACCCTTGACACCCTTGGACCAAGTTTCAGTTCAATTGGACAAGTTTTGCTAGGTCATTGTCCATGAGGAGTCCAAGTCAGTCAAAAGTCAGCAAATAATTGGCTAAGGTAAAAAAGCAAAAAATTGTAAAAATGTCTAAAGTCATGAGAGAAAGTGTGGAAATGATTTCTAATGTACTTCCTAAGTTGGAAAAGTGAAAATCCACTTAGAAGACCCCCCCCATGCCAAGCCAACAACCAAAAGTGATGTCTCCCTAGTGAAAAGTGCGCCCCTCCTTGCTCATGAACTTAGGGAAAATAAAAAATTAAAGTGAAAAAAGGTGCCAAAAGCCTAAGTGCGCCCTTCCCTTAGCCTAACCTCATGTTTGACAAGTCAAAAGGAGTTTTCTCCCTTCACATCTCACCCCTCAAACCCTAACTCACTACCAAAACCCTAAAAGTGTCTCTTTCTTGACTTGTTCTCTTTCTCTTGGATGGGTGACACTTGTAACTCATCCAAGAAGGGTTTCTCTTCTCTCCCTCATATAAAAGAAATCCCTCCCTCCTCATTTTCATATGGATTTCTCACAACAACTCTATTATGCCAAAATCTCTCCCCTCTCTCTCTCATTTTCTCTCATGTTTCTTGGTGCCATTTGACAAATTTTTCTTGGATAATAAAATTGAAGCTTTGGAGGATCTTTTGTGTCTCTTGGAGTATTCTTGGAGCCATTTTATTGTGTTATTCTTGAGGTAATATTGTTGCAATTATTTTTGGTATCTCCTTGCATTATTTTACTTGGAGACCCAAACAAAGTATTTTGCTTGGGATAGATTAGTAGTAGTATTGCTATTAATCTTTGTGGGTTATTTCTATTAGGTTTGGAAAGTATTTTGCAAGCCATTAGGATATACTCACCTTCTTGTTGTATTTTGTAGCAAGGATTT
>ML839845.1:8140-42567 GCA_009831015.1 Picea engelmannii | reverse complement strand
TGCTTCCCAAGTTGGCAATGCTTACAAACAGGTTCGGAAGGTTTTAGAATATTTGGCACGTCCTTCATTGCTTCCTTTTTACTAGATTTGATCATATTGTCAAAGCTCAAGTGTCCCATCCTTTTGTGCCACGTCAGCTTTCATCTACTTGACTCATGTAGCATTCTTCTTCTTCTTTAATATCTAAAATATATACATTACTTGAGGTTCTTGGTGCAATAGATACTAATTTTCTTGATCCTTCCTTCTTGATTTTGCATTTCTCGGAGTAAAAAATGAGAATATGTCCTTGATCACAAGTTTGGATTACACTTAGAAGATTAGGCTTCATATTTTCAACTAGTAGCACATTTTCTACTTTATTTTTCTTGTTTCCCAAAGTGATTGTGCCTTTTCCAAGTATTCTAGCAGATACATTATCTTCAAATGTGACACTTCCTTTTTCCTTCTTTGTCAGATTGAGAAATTTTCTTTTATCTCTTGTCATACAATTAGAGCATCCATTGTCAATATACCATTGACACTTTTTGTTATTGGCATATAGGGCTACTTCACATTTTGTTACCTTTTCTTCCATATGTTTTTCTTTCCATATATTTTTATCTCTATTGTTGGGAATGCTTGTCTTCAAGGATTGCATTGATAATCTACATTCACTGGATTTATGACCATAATTTTTTCACTTGTGACATTCAACATTGTAATCTTGTAAAGGAGAGAATGAATTATAGTTTCTTTTCTCTGCATTATTCTTGTTGTTCTTATATCTTTGGACATTTTTAGGATTGTACTTTCTATAGGCTTTACAATGTACTACTTTATGTCCAAAATTATTGCAAAAGTAGCAATAGCCAAGGAAGATATGTTTATATCTATTATGGGGAGTCCTTTTGGTCACTATATTCTTTTTGTCTTCTTTTTCTTTTGTAGGAGGTGTTGATTTTTGTTTATTAGGAACACTCTTTAATGGTACCATCTCCCCCTTGTTATCTTCCCTTTTTAAAGGGCTTCTAAGAGAAACTGCATAATTGATTGGTTGTTTGTCGGTCTTCTCTTTTGCATAGGTTTAATCTTGATCATATCCCAGTCTTGTCTTATCGTTTGGTGATCTTTGACTATTAATAATGTCATTCAATATTTTTGAATTGTTCTCAAATCTTGATTGGTTGTTTCCTTTCTCAAGATCCCTCTTTAGTTGAACAATTTCAATCTCTAGATTCTTACAATCTTGTTGTTTTTCATTGAGTTGTTTAATCAAGACTTCCTCATTTCTCTTGGCTTCTCGAAGTTGGGTCTGCAGGTCAATGATGATTTGCTCTGATTCTTTGATGGTTTTTGAAACTTTATTTTCTCTTAATTATTGTGCTTCTTCAAATTCTAGCAGAACTTGTTCTTCTTTTTATACTTTTTGAGTTCATCCAAAGCATTGATTAGTTCTTCTTCTAGGTATTCTTCTCCTTCATCCTTAGAATTTTCTTCAATCTCAAAAGTATTTTTAGAAAGATTATCATAGGTTTCTATACCCATAAATAGATGTTCTGTCTCTTCATATTCACTTTCTTTAGATGAATTGTTGTCCTCTTTGGTGTAAAAGGTCTTCTTCTTTTTGTTTTTGGTTTTTCCCTTTTTATGGTCTTTTTTATTGTAATCTTCTTCATCATCGTTATCTTTTTGTTTGGAATAGGAACATTTGTTAGCGAAGTGTCCAATTTTTTCATAGTTGAAACATTTGAAAGGTAACTTCCCTTTGTATTTTCCAAACCCTTTCTTGAGTTTTATTATAAATTTGGCCTCTTCTTCATATGATATATCTGAGTAATTTTCATTTGGCACATGCTTATGGTTCCTTGTTTATTTTGATGATTTGAAGGTTCTTTCCCTTTTTGATGACTTTTCTTTCCCGATTATCATTTCATATGCTATAAGACTCCCATGAAGTTCATCCATTGTAAGTTTGTCAAGGTCTTCTCGATATTCTAAGGTAGATACCTTGGCATCATATCTCATTGGTAATGATGTCAACACATTTTGGACAATAATCTTGTCTTTTAGCTCTTCTCCCAATGCTCTGATTGAATTGACTATTTCATCCACTCTCTGAAAATATCTTAAAATGTTTTCTTTCTCTTTCATCTTCAGACTCTCAAACCACCCTCTGTGTGTTTGAATTTTATCTTGCTTGACCTTTCCATCTCCTTCATAAACGATATTCATTTTATCCCAAATTTCCTTTGCTTATTTACAGTGCATCACTTTTGCAAATATAGGATTTGCTAATCCTCCAAGAATAGCATTAACAACTCTTGAATTGTCATTGCAGAGATTCTTTGCAACAATATCAATAGGTGGAGTAGATGGATCAATGTAACCATTTTCAACATATTTCCAGGCATCACAGCCAAGGGCCATCCGATAGCTTTTCATTCTTATACTCCAGAAAGAATAATCATTTCCTTTAAACAATGGTGCTTTGTTGGAGGACATTCATTCTTACTGATCCATTTTATCTCTTCAGAATATACCTTCCAGTGGTTAAATTGTGGTGAAGGAACTTGCTCTGATACCAATTGTTGAAATATTTTCCAATACTGAGAGGGGGGGTGAATCAGTATTGCTTCTTCTTTTAAAATTTTAGTCAGTTATTAATTAAAAAATTAATTAATCATAACAATTGATCAACAAGAATGTACTGAATACAGAAATTTAAATATAACAATAACAAGTACAAGTTACAATTGTGTGAGAGACACCAATCTCTCTTCTTTTGAGCACCAACTCAAGGAGACACCAATCCCTTGGTTTTAGAGAACCAACTCTAGGAAGAACCAACTCCCTTGTTTCAAATCACCAACTCTAGGAAGCACCAACTCCCTTGTGAAACAGGATTTAACCTACAAAGCACCGTAATGCTCCTGAGCTCCACCCTACCACCCTCATTGCATAAAAATGTTTAAAGATTATTTCTTAGACTCTGCTCCTGCTTCTGATGTAGACTGTAGAGACACTCTCCTTCTTACCATTTTTCTTTATTTTTATAGTCTCTCAAGAGGTATATGATATTGAAACAATGTGTCTTTTTGTAAAAGAGCAAATGAACCAATGTCTCTTTTTAATAATAAAACATTGCACCTCTTCATTTAATTAACACAAATGTTGACTTTTATGTTTATTAATTGATTTTAATTTACAAAGGCGTCCAAATCAGAAAGAGAGCTATGGAAATGAATTTTAAAATTATACGACATGGGTTTTGTGCAGAACATGCCCAATTAGCAAATATGTGTGTATTTTCCCTAGAAAATGTGTGACGTGAATGGTACAGGAGGTTCTTTGAAGAAAAATTTCCTAGATTTATTGTTGCGGTTGCCTTTTAAACTTGCCAATTGAAGCATCCACTTCAGCAGTAGAGATTTGGTCACATATCCACATTCCTCCTTTATCATCAAGTTAACAGAGTGGACTCGAAAATTATAAGAGAGGATTTTAAATGACGTCTTCGCTTCCACATTTGTGTTGACTATGGTCAAATTGTCATGTCCAATCTTGTAGCATGGAATTGCAGTGAGTTGCAACACTCATCTTGTAGCGTGGAGTTGCAGCATAGGAGTTGCAGTGAGTTGCAACACTAATCTTGTAGCATGGATTTGTAGCGAGTTTCAAAGAGTTGAAACTCCAATTATATAGCATGATCCGGCAATTTCTGAGACTTTGATCCAGTGATCTAGCGATCACAATGAATCTCTGATAATTTTTCTCACACCTTCTTGGAGGAAACTCTCATCAAATATCTTACATGCCTTGAGAGACGATATTTTGGCCTTTATTTCATTCACTTGAGAATGGATGACAATGATCTATAACTTTTATAACAAGATTCTTCAAGGAATAAGTAATGAAGGATATGTGAAGCATCCCCCTTTCTTAGATTTTTATTCCAGATTCTTGACACTTGTTGTATTATATTGAAGCACCAGATTTGACCATTTCTTCTTGTAGTTAGAGCACAACAACTTATTTTTGAGGTTCCATTGTAAATGTCTTCCAATGGTATCTTCATGGAGTGAGTAAGCCCTTCACTTATGTTCAATTGCTTCTTCTGTGAATGGGTGTCAGTAACATAATTCAACACAAACTTTTGCTAGGATACTAATATGAATACATAAACATTAATCAAGTTCTTGGTGACCATATTTATCCTCTTTCCATCAATTCTAACAGCATACACTATGTCCAATATTGACCATATTGGCCTCCTTTGACATTAATGCCAACACCATAACACCATGCCCAACACCTCTATCACTTCATTAAAACTAGATGATATCCACAACATGTACAAGCTACAGAAACCATAAGTATACTTGAACAAGCATATTTTGGATACATCTAGAAATGAAAACCTCGCTTTGGTTGAGCTAGTTAAAGAATGGTGGGGTGATTTTAAACCTTTCACAAAAAGGAAATAGACTGTACTAGATCCAATATTTCAAATAATTATACCATCTTCTAGTAGCAATGATTTGCAAACTTTATGGTGAAGAGTGGTGTACTCACTTCAAGATTGAGTGGGTACCATTAGCACACCATGTGGCTGAAGCGTGTCAAGTATTCAATCAATCCCATGTTTTATCCATCTCCATTCTTAAAGAAGTCAAAGAAGCTCTAGTTAACAAAAGGATAGGTTTTTACATGTATGCTTTATTAATTGATGGTGTATGTTCATCAATTATTTTTCCTTTGATGGGTTGGAGTTGGAACCCGAGCATGCCCCTTGTACATGTATATTGTTCAGAATTATGGGAATGTATATTTAAAAATCATTTTTATGACATCTATGACAATTTCATAGCACCTTTGTTATATTTCATATGTAATTAGCCACCCCTTAGACTATCAAAGGAAGCCATAGAAACCCTCAAGGATATAGGGGACTTGTACATGGTAAAACATTACACCTATATCAGGACCTTCAGGTGCACCTCTGCCCCACATTTTCTTCCCAAGTATTTCCATGATATGTTAATTGTTATAAAAAAATTCTATCAAACCATTGAGAAAGGAATCACCTCCTTTTTATCTACACATGCAAAGAAAACATTGAAAAATTTTCCTATCGAAGTGGGAATATTTTTGTTATTGAATGCTCCTCATGTAAGGAAAGAATCCATAACTCTCAAAGAGCTCATTCTATGTACAAGTTTTTCTAAGAGACATGACGCGAGGGGTGTTGTAGAAGAACATATAAATGTTGTGGGATTGGCCCCCTATTACAAACATGATCATAATGCTTGAGATATAATCTTCCAGGGAGCCATGTCATATGAGGAGATATTCACTAACATTCAGAATAGTAAGGAATAAGAAAAATTGCAAGTTGATCAAGAGGAAAAAAGAAGGATGGTCAATATCCAAAGAGAACAATTGTTAGCAAGCAAGCAAGAATAAGATGAAGCTAAAAAGAAATTTGAGGCCCCTAAAAGGGAAGAAAAAATAAAGACGGCCCTGGAGGCAAAGGAGCGAATAAAGATAAAAAGTGGTAAGAGTAGGAAGAAACCCAAAAGATAGAGGAAGAGGAAAATAATAAAAGAGATGAAGAAAGGAAAAGAGTTTAAGATAAGAAGAAATAAGAAGAATCAGCCCAAAAGGTTGTAGAGGAAGAAAAGAAAAGGAAAAAAGAAGAAAATAAAAAGGTTGAGGAGGAAAGGAGAATTACAAGCCAAGAAGAGAGAAGAGGAGGTAGATGAAGCATAAAGAATCAAACAAACACAATTATAGGAGGATAAGGAGAAAAAGGTTGAAAAAACTATTCCTTCACCATGTCAAGGAATTGGTCCAAGCAAAACACAAGGGCTTGCACTGCTTAATTCTCCCATCAATCCTAGCACTCCACTTAAAACTATACCAAATTTGTTTTCTTACTCCTCTTCACAAATAATTGACATTGATGATGTTGAATTATCCCTAAGGGATTATTTCTTCAACAAATATTGCAAGGGAATTTCTAAAAGAGCATAAAATAGACAAAAGGTTGAAGAGAATCCTAGTAAAGGAGCATTAGAACAAATGATTGTGTGGAACCTTGGAAGAAGAGATCATCAAAGAAATGTAGAAGAAATAGCCTCTACTTTGAGTGCCTTTAAATGTGCAAACTCCATTATTGTTAATGACCTTAATGTTGCATTAGATACCTACAAAGTAAGGGTATTGGTTCTAGAAGGTCGGTTGAGGCAACATAGGACTCAGATAGAAGATGAATTCAAGTAGTAGGCCATTAATAAAGATCAACAATGTAAAGCTTAACTTGAGGCCCTAAGGAAGGAACATGTATAGGACATTGAAAGGATGCAAATAGAATGTCAATAAAAAATCACTATATTTGAGCAGTAGAGACTACAAATTAAAGAGTATAAAGAAAATGTGCAAACTCTCAAAGCTCAATTGAACAAGATAAACAAAGCCATAATTATCCTAGAATTTGTGAAGGGGGGATCCTTGATAGCCAATGAAGATCCGAGGAAAACTCGTAGGTGTTTTTTTACTAAATTGGATGAAATCCAACAATGTCATGATGATTTAATGAAGTTATTGAATCAGGTAGAAATACAATTAGATAAGAGTAAAGCTTCCCAGGATGCCTTTGATGAGGTTGTAGACTAGAAGAAACAATAGAAAGAGACCCTTCAAATCTCCCAAGTTTTGATCACAGGGAAACGGAAAAAACCTAAGTGTTGATAGATACATGGAAGGCCTCTTATGAAGAAATTGAAAAAATTATTAAGATAGCCACCGAATCACGTTTCAAGTTATGGAACTCGGCCTATGACATTTTGTAGTAGTTTGATATGATAGCAATGGAAGATTTTAACCAAGTAGTTCCCGAAAAACTACAAATTGTTGAGGTATAGAAGAGTCGAGATGAAAGTAGACAAGCAATTATTCAGCTCAACGAAGCATATAGAGATGTTTTGAATAACTTCCTCATAAAATTAATAAAGCTAGCCACTCTCTTTGAAGCCTACATTTAGAGAGTGCATAAGGATTTGAAATGAGATGTTTCTAAGAAAAATTATGATGGAGAGTTACAAATAGAAAGAATGAAGTTGGATCATTTCGAAGAACCCTCAAAGGCTCATGATTTGTGGACCGCTTATAGAAATGGTTAAATTATTGAAGGGTCTTCATAAATGTTGTAATTTGTTCTTGTAACATCCTCCTATATTGAAATATAAAGGGAGACCTAAAATATAGGAATAGAAAAAAAAGGTAGAATACAATGTAGTGTAGCTAGGGGAATAATATGGGGTACCTAGGGAGGTACCCAAGGGGAATAATAATAGAGATATATTGTTATGTATGAAGACCAATTTTAATAAATAAGGCCTAGTTTGAATGCAATAAATGTAAGAGGACTTACCATGATGGCACCCTTTATCAATTTCTATGATGCATGCTTATATTTTAACTTCAAGTATGGTTAAGATACGGGCACTCCACATGTCCTTCATTCTGCTAGATAATTTCACTCTGGTGCCTAATTTGTAATGCCCCTCCTTGCCTAATTATGTTTGGCATAGAATAAAAAGGTTAACCCTGGATTAGTTGATGTGTTTCATGTGTATAGTATGGCTCATTTATCTATATAGATATGGTATGTATATATACTTGTGGCATGTGGAATGATTTCTGGGGATGATTTTGCATTCTTGTTTGATGAGTAGGTAGTTGTACATCATTATGATGGCATGATTGTTTTATGTGTTGGATGAATGGATGATAGAATAGATACTTAGAAGATATCATTTGATTATATACTCACAAAAAATTATTGATTCTAGAAAGCTAGAATGAACTATGCTAGGTTGTAAAGACCTACAAGACTACTGGGTGGATTTAATTGCATAAAAGGGAAATATTGTGGAAGTCTAACTCTATGTTGTGGAAACATAATTAAACTAGTATAGTTTTCATTTGATAATGTTTTGATGATATAAGATAAAGCTTGTTGGAGCATAACTTATTATGTTCTTCTCTATCTTGGAGAACTCCATGATAGGAGTGATAAAAATAACTATTGTTGTGTTCTTCTCTATATGGGAGAACTCCATGACAAGAGTTTGATGGAAAGAAATAAGGAGCATAATTCATATTGTTTTGGTTTGTATGGAACACTCCAAGGATGGAGTCTGACGAAAAGAACTACTATGAGTAACTTGTGAAAGTAAAAACTATGATTGTATCGTTTGTGCATTTATCATTTATCTATTTGATATGTGTGCATGTTTCATGCATGTGTACGAGATAGGGAAAATCATTACCAACTTGCCAACAAATGGATGTGTGACATAACTGGTGAAGTCTTTATAGAGGTGGAGAGTCTCTCTCCTCGAAAAATATATGGGATGGTTATATCCCCTAAGGGAGAATTAATTTAAGAGACCATTTATCCACTTTGGAGGCCCAAATAATATTATTTAATTGAAAATTTGGGGAATATCCTTATTAGAAATTAAATAATAGGAAAAATGGGGAGATGCCACTTATCCCATGAATAGTCACCAAATTTGAAATTTCAAAAAATCGATTTATGCATGAGAATGTGAGGTTGAGTTTTCCTGAGGTTTATAAATAAAGTGGGTAATCCATGGGTTTGAGGGGGGGTTGTGAAACCAAAATTCTATTTAGGTGTTGCCAAAATTTAGTTGGAATTCTATGATAGCTTAAATGTTCCTTAGCTAGTTGAATATGGGTTGTTAATGAGATACTATGATACCTAAAACACTTATTAAAGGTTCCTTCGATGCTCTGACAAGTTTAGTGGGTGGAAAACCCACCATTGAATTATATTATCTATCAAAAACTTGGCTATGAGCCCACACTACTTGGGGGTCCAAGGGTGAGACGTTTTCCTTGAGTATGGTTGTGAGGAAATTGAATGGCAGCATATGAGTTAGCTAAGTGAAGGAGTAGGTGGTTGTAATTATATCTGAAGTGTTGGAATAACATTTGGTTACATATAATACCCAAGTATAATGAACTAGTTTATGATATATTCATTTTGTTGTTCATTTAGTTGGAGTAATTTGTTTGTCACTTTAGCTGGTAAAGGTATGGGCAAACAAGTCTAAACAAAAAAATGGCTACTATGATAAATTTGTTGAAGAAAACCCCTACCGGAAGTCAAAATTTCACATGAAAAAGAAGGTAACTTGTATTTAATTGCCTTCATTTACATTGAATTATTATTCTACTTTTAAAGGGAAGCATGTATGAGGGGGATCAAGCTTTATCCCAAAGGAAAACAAGAAAATTTTTTCACTTAGGGATTAGGTGAGACCACCAGTAATCAAGCATAGGCAATGGCATTGTTGTAAGAGTTTATGATTTTGAAAGAAAGAGGTATTAATAAGCTCTTGATGGTTATGGATTCCAAAGTAGTTGTGTGAAATCGGTAGTTGTACAGTTTTTTCTGAAATTCTTAAACATCCTGCCCTCAAATGTCAAATACTTTTGAAAGATGAATAAAAGGCTACACCACTCCTCTTTTATGCATGAACGAGGTACTCTTTTTTTCCACTTCACCTCTTGATGCTATGTTTTGAGAAATCAAGCGCATGCATGTCTTTCTACGAGCTTGTTTTTGAACCATTTTTCTCCTTTAAGGGACAATCCCGTGGCTCGGGCCACAATATTCTCATTTACCCCATTCCCCCATAGAAACCCTCTACAATTTTAAATGCAACTTCATGTAAGGTAGGAATATAGTGATGGGGTATGTGATTGGTAAATAAGATTAGTCTTTAAAATTTTATAAAAACATAGGATGTAGATGCTAAGGTAAGAAGGTAGTTATAAAAAATCATAAGATGGGAAAAAGAACAAGACAAGAGCAGTTGTGTTTATTAATAAATTTCTTTTATCTTTAATAAATTAGAAGGATTTTAAAAACATATTCTTACCTCAAATTTTCTCATTCTTTCATAGTTACAGAGGTGAAATTTGGTTTTGAGCTATGTGTGGGAAAACTGGAGCTTGAAGACCATTGCAAAAGATGACCATATCCCAATGTTTTGAAGTTTGCTTACTGAAGAGAGATATGATGTGAATGCGTGGAACCTTTAGGCCTAATCAAATATGTATGAAATGTGTCTCAAACATGTATCAGGCTTCTGGACCATTTGGAGACTAAGAAATCTAATGTTTGTTGCCATTCCAAATTCATTCAAACCATGAAAAATACAAAAACTGCATCTACAGGTTTTTCGGTTTCCACTATACATTTATGGTACCAAAAGAACAGAGATCATCTAAGAGATGGAAAAATATTGTTGTTATGAATTTTGGGGATAAATGGAACATATTTTGATGCTAACGAGAATGTTAATACTTATTGAAGGAATGTAGATGAAAATTTTAGATTTTACCTATGCTCTAAAACCTGCAAATTATGGAAATTCTTTAAAAAAATTGAACTTATTGGTGGAATGCAGGCTACAAGTTAAAATCAAAGGACTATAGGCTGATGTTGGAGACTGATTCTACCTCAGGGAAAGATAGTGCAACAAGAATGACATTCCTTGTTTATTTGCACAATGCTAGAAACTACAAATTGTTGTTAGAAACACGAACCAGATAGTCTTCACCATAAACCCACACCTTAGCACAATTTCATCCATGTAAATAAATTTTACTGAAGTCAAACATAGAGAGAAATCATTGTATTATGATCATTAATGGATGTTTTTAACCAATGTGAGACAACTCGCCATTAATGTCAATGAGTGTCAAGTTTCCTAAGTACATCCTAACATGTATGAATGAATGTGTTGAAGTTAAGTCACATGCAGGATTTATCAATCAAGAGACCTTGATGAATTCCCATTGTTGACAGTGAGGAGGCTTTCCATTGATGTATGCAAGTCCCAAGTTAGTTATGAACATCTTCAATGTCAATCCTAGATGATGCATTGGAGTCAATGGGATGAGATTTGTCGGTAGGCGGGCCTTAAGGAATCCCACATCATCTGACACGAGCACAAAACACAAATAATTTTTAAGAACCATAATACAAAATTGAACCAACATGCAGAACTTTATTGAGAATTTTACCCGCCAGTTGCCTGATTTTCAAGTAAAACTCATGTCCATTTGTGCCAGTAAACTAGTTTTCACAACTGAACTTATTTTTCTTTTACTATTCCATTTATTTATTTATTATAGTTTACTACTCTACTTGAAAATAAAAAAACATTTTCTCAAGTGTAGAATTATTTCCAATAGATCCATGTGCATAATCGGATTACAAATATGCTCATATTCAAGTTTGAAAGATATGCTTTGAGGGGTGTTGGGAGGCCTCTTAGGCCCTTGTAATAAGCCATCATACAGTATACACTAGACATTGGTATAATGAATATATGAATATATGTGTAATAAATTACAAACAAAGACTAGTGAAGGATTTGAATGCTTGGCATTATACCCTGGACTACAACACTTTGGTTTCGTTGATGCGTGACTTGAACCAGGACCTTGATATTGGATGGAAGATTTGTTGAAGATGCATGTAAAAATAAAGAAGCTTGCATGAAGATGATCTTAGAGCGGCCTTTTTCCTAGTAGGTGAGAGCCGCATGGAAGAAGCTTGCATATAAGAACGAGAAAATACAAAATCAAAGATAAGCATATATTTAGAGAATAAAAGAATAAGAAAGTCAATGCTATAGATATTCACTATTAAAGATGCTTAAGAAAAATTATTGAAGATCGTTGGCAATTATTTTTAAAGATTATTGTAGACAATCATGTTAGTGTTTCATGTGGAAATAAGACTGATTCTACTAATAAAGAAACTCATGCTAATCGTGTCAAGAAAGCCTGCAAGAAAATAAGAAAATATGCAAACAAGAAAAAGAAAAGGGAGTACATGCCTTGATCCATTTTTCATAACATTACGGTTGCAAACTTTGTGTATGGAAGAATTGGTTTTGTATTAACGATGTAGCAGTTCATTCTTATTTATTTGAAAGTGTGAAGAGCGTTCATCAGTGGACACAGATCCATCTATGAATACACAAAAGAACAAGTAGTGGTGGTGTTGGATTAGAGAAAAAATGGGTTTCTTGTGCAAATATATCATTACTATGGGAGAGAAAGATGTGGGTCGGTCGAGACATGTTCTAGAAGATCAATCATACATTTGTTTCGAAGCTCACATATTGGCTGAGAAGAATGATAGCTAGAATGACAAAATAGATAGTTATAAGTTCATGTAAGGGATTCGAGTATGATGCTATAATATATCCTTTGAACTTTGATGATGGATGTTGGCAGGAATGGGATGAGAATCATCTGGTTCTTAAATGTGATGATGCCAATGCAGTGCACCTCAATGCAGCACATTTAGTCCATGAAGCATGCAACCCGACGTACCCTTAGTCATGCATTCAATTTCAGCTACTTAGTGAATTGTTTGTCATGAAAGAATGATCGTTATCCCACTGCATATGTAAAACATTGTGTAAGTATTGTTTGATATGTATTTTGAGTTGTAAAGACTTATTGTGAGTCACTGGATGAATGTTGAAAGCGTTGGATAGTGATGCATTTCATAATCCATGGTGGGAAGAGGAAGCTCATAACATTGGTCTTAGAGGGTTGTGTTGAGTTGTAGGCCTATATATACCGTGTACATGAATATGGTTTTTGATAGCACGCTACGCTTGAAAATTTGAGCTCTGGAGAATTTGCACATTGTTCTGTAGAAGAATATGTGTGAATTTATCACATGTTGATATAGGTCTCATTTATATTTGTAAATGAATATTGATGTCAAGAAAGAGTCTTATTGTATAAAATGATACATGAAGTAAATAGTTTAGTGGAGTCCATAGTCAAGTCTAAAGTCTTCGTAGTCAAAAACATAAAAAAGAAAATGTTGTGAGAAAATGTTGTCAAATAACTTGATTGAGTCAAGTGTATAATTGAGTCAATTAAGTCAGTTAAACAGAATGAGGAGGTTAAATGTGTGTCTCCTCCATGCACCCAAAAGAGATATAGAAGGATCAGAAAGACTTAAGAGTTCTCAAAGATCCTACAACGCACCCTTAAGCAACTAGAATGGTCCATGACCCCAATCCCAAAAAAAAAACAAAAAAACACAACTCTGAGAACCTACTAAAATCTTCCTGATAAGGTCACAAAACAAATTTTAGTTCATGTTAGTATTTTGGGGGTAGGCATCCAAATAACCCCCCGCTGTCACTTTTCATCAAAAACATAGCACTTGAATGTTTATCGTACTTCAAATGCTTCACCTCAAGTGTACCTACACCATAAGGCGGAAAGATACTTGTGAAGGGGCAAAGAATTAGGTTTGGTTATTCTGTGAAATCCTTCTTGAGCCACCTAGCTCTTGTGAGGTTTCCCATCCCAAGGCCACTTTTTTAGGTTGAGATTCCCCTGTTGCATTTGAAGGAGGTAACCTAGTGGCTAAAAACTAGGATTTCTACAGAGGTGGAAATTGTGGGCTGCAACTACACCTATGAAATATTTTGAATGAATATTGGGAAATATTGCCAAACCTTCTAGGATATGCACCCTCTACCCCTCATTATAACTCGTCTTTCATACCTTCACTAGCCTCTTTTTTGGTGGGTTCATGTCCCATTATTGAGAGCTATTGGAAGGCTTAGTAACATTGAGAGGAAGGACGCTAGGTCTTCAGAACTTGTGCTTTGTCTTTTTATTCCCCCACGTATAAAATATCCCACCCTACCCAAACATTTTACTTTAAATCTGATAAATGTATGTTGTATCCATTTGACACTAACCATATTCAACTTTGTTCTTTTTTAAAGTAGTAAATCCTTATTTTTGAAAACACAAGTTAGCTATATTTTCACTTAACAACATCACACACACTTTTAATAGTCCAGAGCCACAGGAGACCCACTACCTCCTCAGAATTCAAGATGTGTACTTGGCCTCCCACCAATTTTGAGAGGTATTCTTGTTTTTACTGCTTCGCTAGTTCAACCTCCTCACTCACCTTTGAGTGCATTAGTCATCGGTTCAATGTTGTTTGGTCTACCTTGCTAGGCATAAATTCCCTTGACAACCTATTCAGTAGCCCTTCCTCCTCGAGCACCGACTGGACCATCAACCACCATGGAAGGACCACAAAACCTACCATGTATGGCCTCGTTAAATCTTCTTAATTTGAAAAAGCTCACCAATTACCCCATTTTACATGATGCAACTTGGACGAACATGCCAACCAAGCTCCCTTTAGACATTTGTAATTTTGATGGAAAACAAAACGAAGACCCAACTAACCATGTCATGACATTTCACTTGTGGTGATCATCCAACAACATCACAGATGATTATATTTGCCTACGACTATTTCAACGAGCCTTAACTGGTCCCTCAAAAAAATGGCATGTGGAAAAAAAGTAGGGTTTTGTACGACCTTCACACCTTTAGCCAAGGATTTCTTAGTATTTTTTTAATTACCATTACGCCAAAACACTAGCTTGGAAATCCTTACAGATTTTTGTCAAACTACTTCCACCCATATCGCAAATCACATCCACGAGTGGTGTTGATAAAGGAGCATGTGTTAAATTGAAATCCCATCATAAATACTCCTTGATTGGTTCCTCAAGTGATCCAGGTGGAGATAGGTGGCCACCCACCTCTTCCAACTGGCTCAAAACAGTTTTTTGACAATTTTGGCAATTTACTATTTTTAGCAGTTTTAACTTTTGGGGCCATCTTGAGGGCCTAAATGAAGGTTTTCCAGGATAGAGATTCTCAATGATATCCAAAGGAATGATTGAGCCCACAAAATGAATCTACTCGACGATACGTTTCCAACGGGCTATCATACACCTAAAACGGAGATCGTATGCAAAAGTTACGACACCGGGAAGTTGATGTACTAACTTACCCAAACGGGGCCCACATGACTTTTGGCACTTCATCTCCTAGGGTTAGGTTTTTGGATGTCTAGAGTTTTGCCATTCTTTTTTATTGTAAAAATGCCTTCAGAGCCTCATTGTAATCATTTTCTTTGAATGAGCATAGCCATCTCATCTCTTCTCAAAGATAAGTCGCCACCATTCCAGCAAGCTTGTTTCCGTTGCATTTTATAGTTTCAGCTTATTTCCTTATTGAATAGAAAACCAGTTTTATTGTATCTCTGTTGTTTTGTGTTAAGAACCTATTAATAATCTGTAGTCATTTTTTTATGCTCATAAAATTTGGATCAGTGGTATCAGAGCGGTTTGTTCCTTGTCGTCTTAATGCATGTCCCCAACAAGGTCGGAGTACAAAGAGTTGGGTCTCGAGCTTATTTCTCTTGAGGAGAAAAGCTCTCGCACACCCAAAGGGCCTCTCATGGTAGGAGAAAAGAAATATGACGAGACATGAGATCCTTTCAAAGTGTTGATTGAGGAATCCCTCATGCAACAAAGGAACGAGATGATGGATAGTTTCGCACAAATCCTTCTACGGCTACCAATAGGCGATGCATCTTCTCGAGCAGAGGCGCCACCCCCTTTAAGGTACAAATAAAATTTGATATTCCTATATTTGAAGGCCATATAGACGTAGATGTTGTAGACAAGTGGTTGAATCTAATAGAAGGGTATTTTTTTGTCCATAACTTTTCGAATAGAGAAATGATTACTGTTGGGCTCCTCAAAGTCGTTCCTCACGTCAAAGATTGGTGGAAAAAATTTTGTGAGAAAAAGGAAATAGAGGAACCCTCACTATTTACAGTCACAGCCACCTGGCATTCCTTAAGGTATTTTATTAAGGAACAATACTACCCTGTCGAAAGTTATGATGACTTGTATACCAAATGGACCACACTGCGGCAAGAAAGAGACCAAGCAGTGCAAGATTTCATGAATATCTTTCATACCTTGTGCACCAAGCTGGGTATCAAAGATTTGGAGCAACATCTGATGCTCAAGTATCATGGCACCATGCATAGATACATCCAGAAAAAAATGGAATTTTTTGGACATCTCATCCTTGGGCACGGCCTACCAATATGTCGTCAAAATCAAGCAGAAGCTCAAACAAAAGACGCGGCAATTTGGTCCTGGGAACCCCTCTCAAGAAAATCCAGGAAAGGGAAACCCCAACCCATAGAACAAAGGAATGAGAAAATATGGACAGTATCTGGACAACCAGGCCAAGCCGCAAGTAAAGAAGGACTCTGGAAAGACAAAGAAAGATATCGAGAAGTGGTGTGACTTCCATAAGATCCCTTGGCATAACATTGTTGACTATCGCTCAAAGCAGTCATTGGAGGCTGAAGTGAAAGCCTCTGAATCAGATGCAGGTTCAGAATCTAAGCCAAAACCAGAAAGGGGAAGATGAATCATTGATGCAAAACATAGTGCCACCATTGCTACCACCAAGCTCCAGCCTGGTGAACCAGATGAACCAGAAGAAGGAGAACACCTCTTCCATTCACATATGTGGGTAAAAGGCACCCAACTGCACTTCAACGTGGATAGCGGTATCCAGAAGAACCTCATCTCAACAGAGGTCATCAAGCGGCTAGCCCTGCTGAAAACATAACGCCCACAACCCTACACCATTGGATGGCTCTACCAAGGAAGCGATCTCCACGTCAACCAACAGTGTCGATTGTCTTACGGCATCAAGCCCTTCAAAGATGAGGTATTATGTGATGTTGCTCCTCTCGAAGTTTGTGATGTTCTTTTGGGCCAACCTTATTTATGGAAATTTCATGTTGTATATGAGTCTAGGCCATGTAGTGTTATTATTACTTTGAACAATAAATTGTACATGATACCCGAGGCAGTCCCACCTAGTGTTATTTCCTTGATATTTGCTAAGCAATGCAGGAAGGTCATCTCTCAGATGGCGAAGTTTGTCTTCTTCGGGATTCTCTCTCAGAATAAGAGAAAGATCAAAACCACATCCAGGGTCTCTGCAGTTGACCTCTCCACACAGCAGAAGCAAGTAGATAAGTTAGTGGAAGAATACTCAGATATCTTCTCCTCACCTAACGAGGTACCTCTGCACTCCAGGTCAAGCACCCCATCGATCTGACCATCAGTGCACCATTGCCCAATGGGCCAGTATATCATCACTCTTTGTTAGATAATGAGGAGATCAAGTGACAGATCCAAGAACTCCTCCATAAGGGGCACATTCGTTCCCATTCATCACCTTGTGGTAGCCCAATCATGTTGTTAAAGAAGAAAGATGGAACCTGGCGACTCTGCATTGATTACCGAGCTCTGAATAAAATCACGATCAGAAACCGATACCCGATTCCCCGAATCGACGACCTCCTTGATCAACTCAACGGAGCCAAATACTTCAGTAATATTAACCTAAAGTCTAGCTACCACCAACTCCCGATAGAACAGACAGATGTATGGAAAAACCGCCTTCAAGTCAAAGGAAGGCCTTTTTGAATGGTTGGTCATGCCCTTTGGTTTGACAAATGCTCTAGCCACTTTCATGAGGATGATGGATGATATCCTGTGACCGTTTACCAATAATTTAGTAGTGGTGTATCTGGATTACATTCTCATTTACAGCAAGACTTGGGCCGAACATTTGCATCGTATTCAGCAGGTTCTGCACACCCTGTGGCAGCACAAGCTATATGCCAACTTGGAAAAATGCTCCTTCGGCATGGACAGGGTCCATTACCTAGGCTACATAATTGATCAGCATGGTGTACATGTGGATCCAGCCAATATCCAAGTCATCCGTGACTGTCCAGCCCCAACCACACTCACTGAGATTTGGAGCTTCTTGGCCCTTACCAATTTCTACTGCAGGTTCGTGTTGGGATTCTCCCATATTGCATAGGCCCTTAGACAAATAACCAGGGGTGGTGGTAAGGAGAAATTTGTGTGGAGTTGGTCCCAACAACAAGCATTCGATGATTTGAACCAATGCTTGTGCTCAGCCCTAGTACTTTCACTACCAGACCTGCAACATCCCTTTGAGATCGAGACATATGCTTCAGACTATGCGGTGGGCGTCGTTCTCACTCAGCACGGCCACCCCGTGGCCTATCATAGTGATACATTATCAGATGTTCTCCATAAGTACCCTACTTACGACAAAGAAATGTACTTTATTATGCAAGCTTGCCGCTAGTGGAGACATTACATTCTTGGGAAGGAGGCAATCATCCACACTAATCATAAGCCACTGCAGTTCATGCAAACACAAGGAAAATTGAAAAATGATCACCATCAAAAGTGGTCCACATACTTGCAACAATTCCACCTCAACATCAAGTATAAAATAAGAAGCACCAATTGCATCGTTGATTGCCTCAGTAGACTGCCATTCATGGCACTCACCACGGTGCTAGACCCCTGTGGCCATGAGACCTTTGGATGGCCCCAACTCTATGAAACAAACCCGGACTTTGCCACCAACTACCAAATGTTGGGTGCAAATGCAGTTGTCAATAATTTCCATCTTTAGGATGGGTTGTTGGGTCGTCTGGGCCATATCTGTGTTCCATCAAGATAGCAAGCGAAGCTGATCTAGGAATCCCACTATAGTTGGGTGGTAGGACACTTCAGCATTGAAAAGACAGTGGCGATGCTACAGAAACATTTCTATTGGTCGAAACTTCGACAAGAGGTCAGCAAGTATATCAGGTCCTACACTACCTGTGCTATTGCCAAACCGAAAACTAAGAAACAAGATATGTACACCCCCCTTCCTACTCCTAAGAGGCCATGGGAATCCATCTCAATGAACTACATGTTGGGCCTCACATCCACTAAGTGGGGAAATGACTATGTTTTGTGGTTGTTGATCGCTTTTCTAAGATGGTGCTTCTGGTTGCCTGCAAGAAGAACATCATAGTAGAGGCCACTACCAAGCTCTTCTTTGAACGAGTCTAGGTACATTTTGCAATCCCACAAACCATTGTCTCTAATCAGGACAATCAATTTCTTAGCACATTCTGGTCGATCCTCTAGTCACTGCTGGACACCAAGCTCACCAAATCCATGGCCTTCCACCCCTAGACAGATGGCCAAACTAAGGTTGTTAATCAAATGATTGCGCATATCCTTCACATGTATAATTCAAAGCACCCTCGCACATGGGATGAGAGCCTTTCCCTATGTCCAACATATCTACAACCAAGCCTTGCATAGCTCAACCAGCCGCAGCCCCTTTCAGGTGGGGTTGGGATTCCAAACATTGGGTCCCATAGATGTCGCAATTCCCCTTGTGAACACCTCGATCGACTCATCTTCTGCTCCAACTGAAGCTGACAAAGCCACCTAGTTCATTGAGAGGATCCATCACATCTACCAACAGGTTCAAGATATCCTACAGAATTCCAATGACAAGTACAAGCAGCGCCATGATCAACATCGGGTGCCACATAAGTTTCAGGTGGGCGACAAAGTTTGGTTGCACTTGCAGAAAGAATGCCTTACAGGACCCCATCGAAAGTTTCACCCACTCTATTATGGGTCATACACCATCACCAAGGTCATGGGGGATAATGCTTTTGAGCTCAACATTCCTCCTTTTCTTGGCCCGCACCCAATGTTCAATGTGGATCTCCTTCGCCCTTATTTCCCACCATTATTGGACACCTCAGACATAGCAGAGCAACTGACACCAACAAAGATCAACCTTGACTACATACAATAGGCATCCAGTGATCATATTATGGACACACATATTAATGGAACTAGACAACAAAGGATCCAGCTTTATCGAGTCCTCAAAGCAGGGCAGCTCCTGCACCAAGGCAAGTGGCTCACCCGGGGTCAAATTCAATAGCAATTTCCTCATCTGATGGGGGAACTCAATGTAATTGAGACCATTTCTTCCCAAGGAGGGAGGATTGATCCAGGTTGATATCGGTGGCCACCCACCTCTTTCAACTGGCTCAAAATAGTTTTATGACAATTTTGGCAATTTACTATTTTTAGCAGTTTTAACTTCCGGGGCCATTTTGAGGGCCTAAATGAAGGTTTTTCGGGATCGAGATTCTCCATGATAGTTGAAGGAATGATTGGTCCCCTAAAATGAATATCCTTGATGATGCTTTTCCAACGAGATATCATAGGCCTAAAATGGAGATTGTATGCAAAAGTTACGACCCATGAAGTTGATGTACTAACTTACCCAAATAGGGCCCACATGACTTTTGGCGCTTCATCTCCTAGGGTTAGGTTTTTGGATGTCTAAGGTTTTTGGAATTCTTGTTTATTGTAAAAATGCCTTCAGAGCCTCATTGTAATCATCTTATTGTGAATGAGTGCAGTCATCACATCCCTTCTCAGAGATAAGCCTCCACCATTCCAGCAAGCTTGTTTCTGCTGCATTTTACAGTTTCAGCTTATTTCCTTATTGAATAGAAAACCAGTTTTACTGTATCTCTATTATTTTGTGTTAAGAACCTGTTAATAATCTGTAGTCATTTTGTTCTGGTCATAAAATTCGGATCAGTGGTATCAGAGCGGTATGCTCCTTAGTGTCTTAATGCATGTCCCCAACGAGGTCGGAGTTCAAAGAGTTGGGTCTCGACCTTGTTTCTCTTGAGGAAAAAAGCTCTTGCACACCCAAGTGACCTCTCATCGTAGGAGAAAGGAAAGATGACAGGACATGAGATCCTTTCAAATTGTTTATTGAGGAAGCCCTCACGCAACAAAGGAACGAGATGATGGATAGTTTCACGCAAATCCTTCGACGACTACCAACAGGCGATGCATCTTCTTCGAGAGGAGGCGCCACCCCGTTCAAGGTAAAAATGAAATTAGATATTCCTATATTTGAAGGTCAGATAAAAGTAGATGTTGTAGACAAGTGGTTGAATCTACTAGAAGGGTATTTTTTTGTCCATAACTTTTTGAATAGAGAAAATATTACTTTTTCGCTCCTCAAAGTCATTCCCCACATCAAAGATTGGTGGGAAACTTTCTATGAGAAAAAGGAAACAGAGGAACCCTCACTATTTACAGTCATGGCCACCTGAGATTCCTTCAAGGATGATATTAAGGAACAATACTACCCTGTCGAAAGTTATGACGACTTGTATGCCAAATGGACAACATTGCGGCAAGAAAGAGACCAAGTAGTGCCAGATTTCACAAATATCTTCCATACCTTGCACACCAAGCTGGGTATCAAAGATATGGAGCGACATCTAGTGCCCAAGTATCACGGTGCTTTGCATAGATACATCCAGACTAAAATGGAATTTTTGGACATCTCATCCTTGGGCGCGGCCTACCAAGATGCCATCAAAATTGAATAAAAGCTCAAACAAAAGACGCAGCAATTTGGGCCTGGGAACCCCTCACAAAAAAATTCCGAAAAGGGCAGCCCCAACCCAAAGAAAAAAGGACAGAGAAAATATGGACAGTATCTGGACAACCAATCAAAGCCACAAGCAAAGAAGGACACCGGAAAGACAAAGAAAGATACCAGGAAGTGGTGCGACTTCCATAAGAGCCCTTGGCATAACACTGCTGATTATCACTCCAAGCAGTCATTGGTGGCCGAAGTGAAAGCCTCTGAATCAGATGCGGGTTCAAACTTTGAGACAGAACTAGAAAGGGGAAGATGGATCATCGATGCATAACCTAATGCGACCGTTGCTACCACCAAGCTCTATCCTAGTGAACCAGACGAGCCAGAAGAAGGAGAATGCCTCTTCCATTCATAGATCCGGGTAAAAGGCACCCCGCTACACTTTATCATGGATAGCGGTATCTAGAAGAACCTCATCTCAGTAGAGGTCGTCAAGCAGTTGGCCCTGCTACAAACATCGTACCCACAACCCTACACCATTGGATGGCTCTGCCAAGGAAGCGATCTTTGTGTCAGCGAACAGTGTCGAATGTCGTACAGCATCAAGCCCTTCAAAGACGAGGTTTTGTGTGATGTTGCTCCTCTCGAAGTTTGTAATGTTATTTTGGGCCAACCTTATTAATGGAAACATCATGTTGTATATGAGTCTAGGCCATGTAGTGTTATTATTACTTTGAACGGGAAATTGTACAGGATACCCGAGGCAGTCCCACCTAGTGTTATTTCCTTGATCTCTTCTAAGAAATGTAGGAATGTCATCTCTCAGACGGGGAAGTTTGTATTCTTTGTGATTTGCTCTCAGAATAAGTGAAACGTCACAGCCACATCCAGGGTCTCTGTGGCTGACTTCTCCACACAGCAGAAGCAAGTAGATAAGGTCATGGAAGAATACTCAGATATCTTCTCCTCACCTACCGAGGCACCTCTGCACTGCCAGGTCAAGCACCCCATCAATATAACCCCCGACGCAGCATTGTTCAATGGGCCAGTATATCATCACTCTCTGTTATAGAATGAGGAGAACAAGTGAAAGATCTAAGAACTGCTCCATAAGCGGTACATCCGTCCCAGTTCATCACCTTGCGGGATCCCAATCATGCTGGTACAGAAGAAAGATGGAACCTGGTGACTCTGCATTGATTATCGAACTCTGAATAAAATCACAGTCAAAAACTGGTACCCAATTCCCTGAACCGACGACCTCCTTTATCAACTCACAGGGGCCAAATACTTCAGTAATATTGATCTGAAGTCTCGCAACCACCAGGTCCCGATAGAAGAGACAGATGTATGGAAAACTGCCTTCATGTCAAAGGAATGCCATTTTGAATGGTTGGTCATGGCCTTTGGTTTGACAAATTCTCTAGCCACTTTCATGAGGATGATGGACAATATCCTATGACCATTCACCAATACTTTTGTAGTGCTGTATCTAGATGACATTCTCATTTACAGCAAGACTTGGGTCGAACATTTGCATCATATTCAGCAGTTTTTGCACACCCTGTGACAACACAAGCTATATGCCAACTAGGAAAAATGCTCCTTCAACATGGACAGGGTCCATTACCTGGGCTACATAATTGATCAGCATGGCGTACATGTCGATCTAGCAAAGATCCAAGTCATCTATGACTGGCTAGCCCCAACCACACTCACTAAGCTTTGGAGCTTCTTAGGCCTTGCCAATTTCTACCGCAGGTTCGTATTGGGATTCTCCCATATTGCATGGGCCCTTAGCCATATAACCAGGGGTGGTGGTAAGGAAAAATTTGTGTGGGGCCAGTTCCAACAACAAGCGTTCGACGATTTGAAGAAGTGCTTATGCTCAGCCCCAGTACTTTCACTACCAAACATGCAGCAACCCTTTGAGATCGAGACAGATGCTTCAGACTATGCGGTGGGCATCGTTCTCACTCAGGACGGCCACCCCGTGGCCTATCATAGTGAGACACTATCAGATGTTGTCTGTAAGTACCCTACTTACAAAAAATAAATGTACTCCATTGTGCAAGCCTACCGCCAGTGGAGACATTACATTCTTTGGAAGGAGACAATCATCCACACTAATCATAAGCCACTATAGTTCATGCAGACACAAGGAAAATTTCAAAATAATCGCCATCAAAATTGGTCCACATACTTGCAACAATTCCACCTCAACATCAGGTATAAAAAAGGAAGCACCAATCACGTCACTGATTGCCTCAGCAAACCACCAGTCACAACACTCACCACAGTGATAGACTCATGCGGCCATGAGACCTATGGATGGCCCCAACTCTATGAGACAGATCCAGAATTCGCCACCACCTACCAAATTTTGTGTGCAAATGCAGTTGTCGATAATTTCTATCTTTAGGATGGGTTTTTGTGTCATCTGGGCCATATTTTTGTTCCATCAAGCGAGCGAGCGAGCGAAGGTGATCTGGGAATCCCACTACAGTCGGGTGGAAGGACACTTCGTCGTCGAAAAGACAGTGATGATGCTAAAGAAACATTTATACTGCTTGAAACTTTGACAGGAGGTCAACAAGTATATCATGTCTTGCACTGTCTGTGCTATTGCCAAACCAACCACTAAGAAATAGGGCCTATACACCCATCTTCCTACTCCTGACAGGCCATGGGAATCCATCTCAATGGACTACATGTCGAGCCTCATGTCCACCAAGCGAGTTAATGACTCTATTTTTTTTGTTGTTGATCGATTTTCTAAGATGATGATTTTGGTTGCCTCGATCCAGGTGGATATCGGTGGCCACCCACCTTTTCCAAATGGCTCAAAACAGTTTTTTTGGCCATTTTGGCAATTTACTATTTTTAGAAGGTTTTAACTTCTAGGGCCATTTTGAGGGTCCAAATGAAGGTTTTTCAAGATCAAGGTTCTCAATAATAGCCAAAGGAATAATTAAGCCCCCAAAATGAATCTCCTCGACAATACCTTTCCAACGAGCTATCACACGCCTAAAACGAAGATCGTATGCAAANAACGGGGCCCACATGACTTTTGGCGCTTCATCTCCTAGGGTTAGGTTTTTGGATGTCTAGGACTTTTGGCATTCCCATTTATTGTAAAAGGGCCTTCAGAGCCTCATTGTAATCATCTTCTTTCGAATGCGAGTAGCCGTCACATCTCTTCTCAAAGATAAGCTGCCACCATTCTAGCAAGTCTTTCACTCTGTATTTTTACAGTCTTTGTACATTTCTCTGATTAATAGAAAATGTGTATTACTGTATATCTATGTTTATGGTTGCATCTTTGATACATTTCTATTATATTATTGAATATCTACAATATCTCTATGCATTTCTTTATTATATCTCCGCTCTCATTTCGTGCCGAAAATAATCCGGATCATGCCTGAAAGAAGATCACAGCAGAGGCCACTGCCAAGCTCTTCTTTGAATGGGTTTGGGTACATTTTGGAATCCCACAAACCATTGTCTCCAATTGAGACAGCCAATTTCTCATCACATTATGGTCGAGCCTCTGGTCACTTTTGGACACCAAGCTCACCAAATCCACGACCTTCCACCCCCAGATAGATGGCCAAACTGAGGTCATCAATCGAATGATTGTGCATATCCTTCACATGTTTAATTCAAAGCGCCCTCGCACATGGGATGAGATCCTTCCCTATGTCCAACATAGCTACAACCGAGCCCTACATAGATCAACCGGCCACAACCCCTTTTAGGTGGGGTCGGGATTCCAACCATTGGGTCCCATAGATGTTGCACTTCCCCTTACGGTCACCTCGATCGACTCATCTCCTACTCCAACTGAAGCTGAAAAAGCCACCCGGTTAATTGAGTGGATCTGTCACATCTGCCAACAGGTTCAGGATATCCTCTAGAAGTCCAATGACAAGTACAAGCAGCGACATGATCGACATCAGGTGCCACATAAGTTTCAAGTGGGCGACAAAGTTTGGTTGCACTTGCAGAAAGAATGCCTTACAGGACCCCATCGGAAGCTTCGCCCACTCCGTTATGGGTTGTAAACCATAACCAAGGCCATTGGGGATAATGATTTTGAGCTCAACATTCCTCCTTTCCTTGGCCTGCACCCAGTGTTCAACATGGATCTCCTTCACCCTGATTTCCCACCATTATTGGAAACCTGAGACATAGCAAAGCACCTGACACCAACATAGCTCAACCCCAACTGCATACAATAGGCATCCAGTCATAATATTATGGACACACAAATTCTGGGCATTCGACAGCAAAGGATCCAACTTTATCGATTCGTCAAAGCAGGGTAGCTCCTACACCAAGGCAAGCGACTCACCTGGGACCAAATTCAGCAGCAATTTCCTCATCTGATGGGGGAACTCAACACAATGGACACCATTGGTTCCTAATGAGGGAGGATTGTTCCAGGTGGATATCAATTTCCACCCACCTCTTTCAACTGGCTCAAAACAGTTTTCTGACAATTTTGGCAATTTACTATTTTTAGCAGTTTTAACTTACGGGGCCATTTTGAAGGCCTAAATGAAGGTTTTTCAGGATAGATCTTCTCAATGATAACCAAAAGAATGATTGAGCCCCCAAAATGAATATCCTCGATGATACCTTTCTAATGGGCTATCAGACACCTAAAACGGAGATCGTATGAAAAAGTTACGACCCCGGGAAGTTGATGTACCAACTTACCCAAACGAGGCCCACGTGACTTTTGACGCTTCATCTCCTAGGGTAAGGTTTTTGGATGCCTAGGGTTTTTGGAATTCCTATTTATTGTAAAAATGCCTTCAGAGCCTCATTGTAATCATCTTCTTGCGAATGAGCACAATCATCACATCTCTTCTCAAAGATAAGTCGCCAACATTCCAGCAAGCTTGTTTCCGCTGCATTTTACAGTTTCAGCTTATTTCCTTATTGAATAGAAAACCAGTTTTACTGTATCTCTATTATTTTGTGCTAAGCACCTGTTAATAATCTATAGTCATTTCGTTCTACTCATAAAATCCAGATCAGTGGTATAAGAGAGGTCTGCTCCTTGTCGTCTTAATGCACGTCCCCAATGAGGTCGGAGTACAAAGAGTTGGGTCTCGAGCTTGTTTCTCTTAAGGACAAAATATCTCGCATGCCCAAGTGACCTCTCATGGTAGGAGAAAATAAAGATGACAGGAGAGGAGATCCTTGCAAACTGTTGATTGAGGAAGCCCTCACGCAAAAAAGGAACGAGATGATGGATAGTTTCACGCAAATCCTTCAACGGCTACCAACAAGCGACACATATTCTTCGAGCGGAGGCGCCACCCCCTTCAAGGTAAAAATAAATTTTGATGATCGTATATTTTAATGTCAGATAGACGTAGATTTTGTAGACAAATGTTTGAATCTACTAGAAGGTTATTTTTGTGTCCATAACTTTTTGAATAGAGAAAATATTACTTTTGCGCTCCTCAAAGTCGTTCCCCATGTCAAAGATTGGTGGGAAACTTTCTGTGAGCAAAAGTAAATATAGGAACCCTCACTATTTACAATCACGGCCACCTGGGATTCCATTAGGGATGTTATTAAGGAACAATACTACCTTGTCATAAGTTATGATGACTTGTATACCAAACGGACCACACTGCGGCAAGAAAGAGACCAAACGGTGTGAGATTTCACAAATATCTTTCATACCTTGCACACAAAGCTGGGCATCAAAGATTTGGAGCGACATCTCATGCTCAAGTATCGTGACACTCTGCATAGATACAGCTAGACCGAAATAAAAAATTTGGACATAACATCCTTGGGCGTGGCCTACCGATATGTCATAAAAATCAAACATAAGCTCAAACAAAAGATGCGGCAATTTGCTGGGAACCCCTCACAACAAAATCTAGGAAAGGGTGGCCCCAACCTACATAACAAAGGATAAAGAAAATATGGACAATATCAAGACAACTAGTCCAATCCACAAGAAAAGAAGGACATTAGAAAGACAAAGAAAGATACCGGGAAGTGGTATGACTTCCATAAGAGCCCTTGGCATAACACTGCTAACTGTCGCTCAAAGCATTCGCTTGTGGCCGAACTGAAAGCCTCTGAATCAAATTCGAGTTCAGACTCTGAGCCAGAACCAGAAAGGGGAAGACGAATCATTGATGCAGAACCTAGTGTCCAGGTTTCTACCACCAAGCTCCAGCCTGGTGAACCAGATGATCCAGAAGAAGCAGAATGCCTCTTCCATTCATAGATGTGGGTAAAAGGAAACAACCCTACACCATTGGATGGCTCTGCCAAGAAAGTGATCTCCACGTCAGCCAACAGTGTCGAATGTTGTATGGCATCAAGCCCTTAAAAGACGATGTATTGTGTGATGTTTCTCCTCTCGAAGTATGTGATGTTCTTTTGGGCCAACCTTATTTATGGAAACATCATGTTGTATTTGAGTCTAGGCCTCATAGTGTTATTATTACTTTGAACAAGAAATTGTACAGGATACCTGAGGTAGTCCCACCTAGTGTTATTTCATTGATCTTTGTTAAGCAATGCAGGAAGGTCATCTCTCAGACGGGTAATTTTGTCTTCTTTGTGATTCGCTCTCAGAATAAGCGAAAGATCGCAGCCACATCCAAGGTCTCTGTTGCTAACCTCTCCACACAGCAGAAGCAAGAGATAAGGTCATGGAAGAACACTCATATATCTTCTCCTCACCTACCGGGGTACCTCTGCACTGCCAAGTCAAGCACCCCATCGATCTGATGCCTGGCGCACCACTGCCCAATGGGCCAGTATATCATCGCTCTATGTTAGATAATGAGGAGATCAAGCGACATATCCAAGAACTTCTCCACAAGGGGCACATCTTTCCCAGTTCAGCACATTACGGGAGCCCAATCGTGTTGGTATAGAAGAAAGATAAACTTGGTGACTCTGCATTGATTACCGGGCTCTGAATAAAATCACAGTCATAAATCGGTACCTGATTCCCTGAATCGACGACCTCCTTGATCAACTCACGAGGGCCAAATACTTCAGTAAGATTTATCTGAAGTCTGGCTACCACCAGGTCCCGATAGAACAGGCAGATGTATGGAAAACCGCCTTCAAGTCAAAGGAAGGCCTTTTTCAATGGTTGGCCATGCCCTTTGGTTTGACAAATGCTCCAGCCACTTTCATGAGTATGATGGACGATATCCTGTGACCATTTACCAATACTTTTGTAGTGGTGTATCTGGATGACATTCTCATTTATAGCAAGACTTGGGCCAAACATTTGCATCATATTCAATAGGTTCTGCTCACCCTACGGCAGCACAAGCTATATGCCAACTTGGAAAAATGCTCTTTCTGCATGGACAAGGTCCATTACCTGGGCTACATAATTGATCAGCATGGCGTACATGTGGATCTAGCCAAGATCCAAGTCATCCGTGACTGGCCATCCCTAGCCACACTCACTCAGCTTTGGAGCTTCTTGGGACTTGCCAATTTCTACCACAGGTTCATGTTGGGATTCTCCCATAATTCATGGGCCCTTAGCCAAATAACCAGGAGTGGTGGTAAGGAGAAATTTTTGTGGGGCCAGTCCCAACAACAAGCATTCGACGATTTGAAGCAGCGCTTGTGCTCAGCCCCAGTACTTTCACTACCAAACCTGCAACATCCCTTTGAGATCGATACAGATGCTTCAGACTATGCGGTGGGCACTATTCTCACTTAGCACGTCCACCCCGTGGCCTATCATAGTGAGACACTATCAGATGTTGTCCATAAGTACCCTACTTGCGACAAAAAAATGTACTCCATTATGCAAGCCTGCCACCAGTGGAGTCATTACATTCTTGGGAAGGAGACAATCATCCACACTGATCATAAGCCACTGTAGTTCATGTAAACACAAGGAAAATTGCAAAATGATCACCATCAAAAGTGGTCCACATACTTGCAACAATTCCACCTCAACATCAAGTATAAAATAGGAAGCACCAATCACGTCATTGATTACCTCAGCAGACTGCTACTCGCGGCACTCACCATGGTGATAGACTCCTACAGCCATGAGACCTCTAGATGGCCCCAACTCTATGAGACAGACCCAGACTTCGCCACCACCTACCAAATGTTTGGTGAAAACGCAGTTGTCGATAATTTCCATCTTCATGATGGGTTGTTGTGTCTTCTGGGCCATGTCTGTGTTTCATCAAGCAAGCGAGTGAAGCTGATCTAGAAAGCCCACTACAGTCGGGTGGAAGGACACTTCGGCATCAAAAAGACAATGGCGATGCTACAGAAACATTTCTACAGGCTGAAACTTCGACAGGAGGTCAACAATTTTATTAGGTCCTGCACTGCCTACACTATTGCCAAACCGACCACTAAGAAACAGGGCATGTACACCCATCTTCCTACTCCTGACAAGCCATGGGAATCCATCTCAATAAACTACATGTCGGGCCTCCCGTCCACCAAGTGGAGAAATGACTATGTTTTTGTGGTTGTTGATCACTTGTCTAAGATGGCAATTTTGGTTGCCTGCAAGAAGAACATCATAGCAGAGGCCACTACGAAGCTTTTCTTTGAACGAGTCTGTGTACATTTTAGAATCCCACAAACCATTGTCTCCGATCGGGACAGTTGATTTCTCAGCACATTCTGTTCGAGCCTCTGGTCACTGCTGGACATCAAGCTCACCAAATCCATGGCCTTCCACCCCTAGATAGAAGTCCAAATTGAGGTCGTCAATCGAATGATTGTGCATATCCTTCGCATGTATAATTCAAACCACCCTCGCACATGAGATGAGAGCCTTCCCTATGTTTGACATAGCTACAACCGAGCCCTACATAGCTCAATTGGCCACAACCCCTTTCAGGTGGGGTTGGGATTCCAACCATCGGCTCCCATAGATGTTGCACTTCCCCTTGCGGTCACCTCGAACGAATCATCTCCTACTCCAACTGAAGCTGACAAAGCCACCCGGTTCATTGAGGGGATCCAGCACATCCACCAACAAGTTCATGATATGCTACAGAAGTCCAATGAAAAGTACAAGCAGCGCCATGATCAACATCGGGTGCCAGATAAGTTTCAGGTGGGCGACAAAGTTTGGTTGCACTTGCAGAAAGAACACCTTACAGGACCCCATCATAAGCTTTGCCCACTTTTTTATGGGTCGTAAACCATTACCAAGACCGTGGGGGATAATGTGTTTGAGCTCAACATTCCCCCTTTGCTTCGTATGCACCCAGTGTTCAACGTGGATCTCCTTCGCCCTTATTTCCCACCATTATTGGACACCTCAGACATAGCAGAGAAGCTAACACCAACATAGCTCAACCCCGACTACATACAATAGGTAACGAGCAATCAGATTGTGGAGACACAAATTAAGGGCACTTGATAGCAAAGTGTCCAGCTTTATCGAGTCGTCAAAGTAGGGCAGCTCCTGCACCAAGGTAAGTGGCTCACCTGGGGCCAAATTCAGCAGCAATTTCCTCATCCGATGGGGGAACTCAACACAATGGATACCACTACTTCTGAAGGAGGTAGGATTGATCCAGGTGGATATCGGTGGCCACATGTTTCTTCCAACTAGCTCAAAACAGTTTTCTAACAATTTTGGCAATTTACTATTTTTAGCATTTTTAACTTCCAGGGCCATCTTGAGGGCCTAAATGAAGGTTTTCCAGGATTGTAACACCCTGTTTCCCCCAGTTTGTAAAAATAACTGGACTGGCCAAGAACTGTGGCAAACTCAGAAATGAGAATGTGTGATGTGAATGGACCTTGTGGAAAAGGTCGATGAATGTGAATACTATTATGAATTTATATTACAGGATTGTTGAGAGGGGATATGGTGAAAAAGAGACCATGATGGTTGGAGAAAGGCGATGGAAGGCACCTGGAAAGGTGGCGTTAACTTCCATCGAAAATCAATACCGTATTTGGACTTCACTGGCCCGGAGAACCAAAAGCGGCTCGCTTGCCCCGAATTAAATGTCTCGCAGGCTGGTAGGTAGATGGCTCCTCAGGAATTAATGAGGGGATGGGGAGGAGAACCGCTCATCTGTAGAGCTGTCAGGCATGACCAGGGCGAGGGAAATCATGCCACACGCAACCTCGCAAGAGGATAAGGTGTGGGGGAGAAGCGATTGGGGGGGACACGAGGGGAGAAAGAGAACTCTGGCGATATGCAGAGTGAGTGATAACAGAGAGAAAGGAGAGTAACCTTCACTCCTGGCCACTGGAAAACAAAGACACAGTCTCACATCATCGTGGTCTCAACTCGGAAGTGGCTAGTGGTAAATCCGTTGGGAGTCGTTGAGCCTACGGTTGGGTGGAAACGAGCAACCCTCTCAGCAGTTGCATAACCCCTGGTGTTACTTTCTGATAAGTGTTTTGCCTTCGACATCTTGAAATATATGTATTCTGACATTTATGATCATAAGTTGTGAAATTGTGAATGATTTCATTATAAGAATGTCTGTATGGTGTCTTGATCAGTACTGGTAGTTGTATGTTTATAATGGAAAGACTACGTATGGATTATGATCTCATAAATCGTTATTTATATGCATACTAATCTAATTCAAACTTCACATCTGGTTCTCAGGAGAGAGATACCCTTATCTGCCTCAGATAGTACCTTGGGTAAACCTCCCCATAGAGATACCCTTCTTGAAAAGCCCATCAAGAGCCTGGAAGGAGGACGTGAAGGCGCAAGGCCTTAAGAAATCCCTGATAAGTATCGAATCGACGAACGAGATCTCGTCGGGAGATCTGTGGTCACTCGTGACCATCGGATAAGAAGAAGAAGATGGAAAGTTAAGTACCTTAACCTTGATAGGTGGTGATCAATGGACGAGATTCCATTGGGAAATTTGTGGTCACTCATGACCGTTAGATTTGGTAGGAGAAAGTAGGATGCTAAGTGCCTTACCCCTGTGACTTTTTGTGTCTTCATGGGTAGTGAAGAGGTTGGGACCATAGATCCCCAAGGTCCATGAGAGCACCCAGACCATTGATCTTTCAACGTCCAGGGAGTCGTGGGAGAGCACACAAGTTAGGAACCTGTCTTAGCCGTCAGATCTTGGCTGGAAATCCTGATAGTCGTTGGATCTGTCAGGAGATACCTGAGGGTTAAACCCCCATTGAATAGGGGTGAAAGCCCTGAAATAGATCTGGACCGTCCGAGTAACGGAGGCCGTGTGTCAAGAGATTTTACACTTCGGGAAATCGGGAGTCGAGAACTCGGGAGTTCTGGTGACAAAAGATCGGGGCATTCCATGGTAGAAACTCTGAAGTAGATTCGGGTCGTCCGATTAAATGAGGCCACATGTCATGAGATTTTCCATTTCGAGAAATCGAGAATCGAGAACTCGGGAGTTCTGGTGACGAGAGATCGGGATGTTCCATGGTGGAAACCCCGAAGCAGTCTTAGACCAACCGATTTTGGGAGGCTACGTGTCGAGAGATTACCCGTTTCAGGAAATCGAGGATCAGGGATTCGGGAGTCTCGTTGATAAGAGGTCGGGCTCTCACCTTATTAAATCCCGACGGAAGAGAGACTGTGGTCATATGGGAAGAGGTCATATTGACCAAGGCATAACCCAAGGGGCTAATCACCAATTGAGGCTCATTCATCACTTTGGCGTTTCGGCATTCAGGATACCAAAAGGCATGTTCCCCTATGCTCTCAAACCCCGAAATCCAGACTTATAAACATCGATATTTTAGCATGTGGTTAGGCTCTGATGAACGGACAGGATCCTCTCGGAGGATCCAAGGTCTGGGATGACCGTGAGATGTGAGGAAGAGATGTCGGCTTTAAGCTGGGGTGCGAATGCGCATTAGGGTAAGTAGCGAGTAGATATGGATGTCCAGAGTCCACCCGCCCAGATCTACGACTGAGGCTTAATTATGGAGCCCCCTTGTTGTTCTGCCTTTTGCAATGAGGGGGGGGTCTGGAATCGAACGCACAACTCTTGAACGGTTAGGATTTATTCACCTTGATCAATGGCATTGAGGCGAATTCCAGACCCCCCCCCCATTAAAGGCAGAATGGCAAGGGGGGTCCGGAATTTGCCTGAGCACCGTTGATAGAGGTGAATAAATCCTGATCGTTCATGAGTTGCGCATTCGATTCCGGACCCCCCCCTCACCGCTAAAGGCAGAACGCATGTGAAGTGGGACCTATCTCCTATCACGTTGCCCATCGTGTCGTGCTTACCTCTTGCCACCTATACTCCACTCAACCACGCGAGAGGGACCGTTCCTATTGGCCATTCGCTAACCCTGTTGGGATTCATCCCTATTGGCCAGTTGCTAGCCCTGTCGAGGTTCGGCGGTTGCAGAGTCGAACGATTCGACATTTCGGTAGCGCCGAGTCACGAATTACTGAGAGGCGCCATGGTTATTCGACCTGTGATCATGACCCACAATCACATGAGAGTAAACAGAGAAAGAGCTAGCTTACGCTAGGCCTCCATAGATATTTCAGGGGCTCTGATTCTGCAGAAAGCAACGAAAATTTTGATTATGGTAGTGGGTGCATGTTGAAATAATGTAACTGTGAAGAGCATTCTTATTATTATTTTGTTATTGGATTAAATTCCCATTGAGGATTAATCATGTCGGTAATTGTATAAGGACCAAATCCCCTTTTGCGGATTGGTCATCGGACATTTACAAAGTGCAGAATAAGAAGTCGGCCCCAACAGTTATAATGGAAGACCCAGAATTAATTAAAGGTGGGTTTACCCACCCAGAGTGAGAAGTTGGCCCTGCCATTTGTGACCTTTCAGATGTGTCAATCTTGTATAAATAAGAGGCTAGCGCCTCACTTCAAACATACAACTCACTTGCTCATTATCTTATGAGGCAAGCTGCAATTAGAAGTTGGAGAGAGGAGAAGAAGAGTGGTGCATCTCTTGGGAGGACTATCTGTATTGGTTTGAGTTATCTCTTGATCATTGTATAAGCCATTTATGATAAGGAAGTTTTTGTTGGGTTTTCTTCCCCTAGAGGGTTTCCCAGGATAAATGTTGTGTCTCTTGTGAATGTGTATTTCTCAGTGATCTTGTTCTTATTATGCTCTTATCTTATGAAATGCA
>ML839843.1:59242-71378 GCA_009831015.1 Picea engelmannii | reverse complement strand
CTTTGTTAATGGAAATATAAATATATTGATGCAGGAAGTCCTGATCGACCATAGAAAGACATCACCATACCATCCCCAAGAAAATGGAGTAGTCAAATAATTTAACAAGACTTTGCACAAGGGGTTAACAAAATTCTATGGTGTTAATAGAGATGACTGGGATGAAAAAGTACCAACTTTCCTACCCTGATTATAAATTATCTACTGGACATACCCATTTAAAACTTATCTATGGCCAAGAGTCTATAGTTCCACTCATTTTTTGGATGAATGTAGAAAGGGTAGCCTCTGTTTTAGACTATGATCTCACTATGGAAAGGTAGGAGAGGATTCACCAACTAAATAAGCTTAAAGAACAATGTTTTACCGCCATCCATCACAAATAAGTACACAAGAATACAAAAAAGGCATGGCATGATAGACACCTAATGAAGAAATACATCAAAATAGATGACTTGTTACTTTTGTATGACAATAAGGTTAAGGGAAAGTCGAGGAACATGGAAACTGCATGGCTAGGACCTTATGTAATCAAGGATATCAGACTAAAGGGAACAATGAAATTAAGAAAACTCCAAGGAAACGTTTTGAACAAGGTAGTCAATGGCACTTGAATAAAAAATTACCACCCCCAAAAAAAGAAAAAGAAGAAAAAAAAGAAAAGGGTAAAAAAATGACCGTTGGTGAAAACTCCCTCGGGGGAACCAATGGGAAGGGATCTAGGTGAAAACCACTTAGTGGTGGTTGAATCCTTAAAATAAATAAATAAATTCTAATAAGACAATTGGTTAAGGAAGAGTCAAGTAAAAAATTGAACTAGGATGGTGATTTAGTTGATGAATCCTTAACCGGCTGGAGCCAGTAATAAGTTCAATATTCTCAAGATAATGGTAGTCGATTAGGGTTAGAAAATAAAAATGGAGCAAAAACACATAGACAATGGTTGATAGAAACTCATTCAACGAGAGGAAATTTGCCAACATAAGAACTTGGATCAAGCAACATTCTCCGAAAAACAACGACATCATAAAGAAGAATGGAGAAAACATACTTCAAATATCAAGGAAATGAAAAGGGAAGAAGTGGCGACACAATCTATGGAAACTATCAACCGTCAATAGAATATCAACCAATGAAATCATTTCAACCAAGAACTGAAAATCAACCATAGAGCACGAGTTGACTAGAGAAATCCAACAGACTGAGAAAATCCAACCAATCAAGGAATGTAGATTGAACAAGACAAGCAAGATGACCAAGGAAAATCAATCGACCGACATCAACAAATTGACCAAGAAATATTTGAAGGCAGGTGAAATAACTCACACGTTTCATTAGTATTAAACCTATCTAAATGTCCCTTACATGAAAAAAATGAAATCAACCCCAAATCTGTTATAAATACACCTTATGAGGGTCATGAAAATTCATCGCATTAGTTTGCTAAACTTTTCTCAATAAAAAACCCTAGCACAAAAAATCAGATTCCCATCTTGTTGGAAAAACTAGTTGCAGATGAAGAATTGGGAGACAAAATGGCACCAAAAATGAGAGGTCAAGTACCAACAAAAGAGAAGTTGGTCGAGGCCCATACTAAGAATATATTTGATAAGAAAAATGCATCATATCTTGAGATCCATCTAAATAACATCTAAGAAGTGCAGATGGAGGAAATTGAATGGGGAAAACATTGGGAAAACTTCACCAAGTGGGGATTAGTCAATCACAAATGGAATTTAGAAACCTTAATTCTAGAAAAAGCACAAATCTGGTCATATATGAGTGCACCCTAGGTTGTAGGATTTGAAGGATGGAATGAAGAAGCTGCCAAATTCATCATTATTCAATATCACTAGGGTCGTTTTGTGGTTCAACCACCTAATATTGATCACAACTGGGCTCATAATATGAATCAAGGGTCTACCTAGCAAAGGGGACCCAACGCTGAAGACTACAAATCCCATAGTCTAGATCCAAAAATTCGCATGCAACATGAGAGTAAATAACTCCAAATGTTTGGTCATCAACTAGGTAAGAAAACCACATATTAAATGGGATTGTATCATAGTCTCCTTATGCCTCACATCTTCAGGTCGAGCATCAGATGTAAAACTAAACATGTTGGAAGAAATTGGTCAAATAGTCAAACAAGGCAAGGTGTGTGATTGTGATGAACATGTTGTCGACATTCTCAAAATAAATTGTGAAGAATGCTAAGAGACAAGAAATGCCATATAATACCCCTCTATGCTAATATGGCTTGCAATGAGCCAAGTCTACCTAGTCTGTGAGACTGAATTTACAAGAACAACAACCACAACAATGTTCAACTTTCAATGCTTCACGTCTTATTGGAAAGGGAAGATTAAGGGGATTAATCCTTGTTACATGTTTTAGGAATGGATCAAAACATTGAAGAACATTTCACATCGATGGAGATTAAGTTAGAACATAAAAATTTCACTTCCATCTATGGCCCACATACAATTGAGACTTAGCTATACAAAAGTCTGTCATGCACATGGAATAATAGAGGAACCAAAAGATCTCAAATTCCATACAAATACAAAGGAAATATTAGAGGAAATATAGCGACAAACCAACATTGTCACTCCAGCCCCACCTCTTGCTACAAATCCCAACATGGAGATCATCCTACCTTTGAAGGATAGAGAAATTGAATAGGAATAAGGATCCACCACCTATACTATTCCCTTTGTAGTAAGAGACAAGTCAACATCAAAATCACCTAAGAAGAAGTTGACCAGAAGGAATAATTACAATATATAGAAACGCTAGATGAATCACCTAGTGCCTCGATCAAGGATGACTTGCAAGCCATCCTCCAAATTGTAGGAGAAGTCAATTTTGAGGACCCTTGTTTGAATAAAAAATTAGAAAAAGTTGTTGATCTAGGTAGATATTGGTGGCCACCCACCTGTTCCAGCTGGCTCCTTTTTTCAATTGTTAGTTCAACACGTTCTTTTGTACTTCTTTGTAATTGTGGGTTCTACACTTTTGCGGCTGTTTGAAGCCCTACACATCTTCCAGGTGGATATTGGTTGCCTCCCACCTAATTCAACTGGATTATTTTGTATGTGTTCATGCTAGCACATCTTATTGTACTTCTAGGTCCATTTTGGGTCCCTAAATAGTTTTATTTTTGCGTGCCACAATCAAACTATAGACAGAGTCATAGTTTGACAACATAATGCATATTTCTCTAAAATACCTTTCCAACGAGCTATCACGTGCCTAAAACATAGATCGTATGCGAAAGTTATGAACCCAAGAAGTTAATGTACTAACTTAGCCAAACGAGACCCATATGACTTTTGGCGTTTCATCTCCTAGGGTTAGGTTTTTGGATGTATAGGGTTTTGGAATTCATTTTTAACATAAAAAATGCCTTCAGAGCCTCATTGTAATCATCTTCTTGCGAATGAGCATAGTTGCACATCTCTTCTCAGAGATAAAGCTGCCACCATTCTAGCGAGTCTTACACTCTATATTTTTACAGTCTCTTTGCAATTATTTCATTAATAGAAATCCAATATTGTTGTATCTCTCTATTTCTAGAAATTTTCATGAGTATTTCATTGTAATTTATCTGCTTTCATTTTGTTTCGAACATAATCTGGATCAGTGGTATCAGAGCAGTTTGCTCTTGATCATTTTTCAATGCATGTCCCTGACAAGGTCCAAGTATATCCAATTGGGTCTCAATCTTGTCTCTCTTGAGGACAATCACTCTCGCACACCAAATAAACCCTCGATGGTGGAAGAAAAGAAAAATGGTGAAGCATAAGTTTCTATTAAACTATTGCTTGAGAAAGCTCTCGGACGATAGAGGGACGAAATGATGGAGAATTTTGCACACATCCTTCAAATCATGTTGATAGCAATAGGAACATCTTCATCAAATGACCATTTTGGAGGAACCTCTCCCTTAAAGGTACAAGTTAATTTTGATATTCCCATATTTGAAGGTCAAATAGATGCAGATTCCCTAGAAAAATGGTTAAATCTATTAGAAGGTTATTTATTTGTTCAAAAAAATTTCGACAGAGAAAATATCACCGTTGCACTTCTCAAAGCTCTCCCCCATGTTAAAGACTGGTGGGAAACTTACTGGGAGAAAAGTTCCATAGAGGAATCTAGAATATATGGGGTCGATCCCACTTGGGGTTTATTTTTTAGATGCGATCAAAGAACAGTACTATCCTATTGATAACTATGAAGACCAATACATGAGATGGACCACATTGTGGAAAGAGAAGAGACAATCAGTGTCAAAGTTCACAAATACTTTACATACCTTGCGTACCAATCTGGGTATCAAAGACTATGAGTGACATCTAGTTCTGAAATATTGTGGGGCTCTACATAAGTACATACAACCCGAAATGGATTTCCTAAGCATCTCATAATTGGGAGCTGCCTATCGATATGCTATCAAAATTGAGTAGAAATTTAGACACCAAAACAAATGGGAATTCAGGTTTGCAAATATGCAACAACCAAATCATGGTAAAGACGGCCCTAACCAACAACCCCTAGAAAACCAGTCCAAGACACATGAAAAAAAGGCTAAAGGGAAGACAAAGAATGAAACTGGGAAGTGGTGTGACTTCCACAAAATCCCCTGGAACAACATCGATGAATTTCGCTCGAAACAATCATTGGTGGTTGAGGTCAAAGACATGGATCCGAACCTTGATTCAGAATCTGATCTAGAAAATATTGAAACAAATAGATCATTGATGCGGACCCCACTTCCACTTTCATGACCACAATAATTCAACCTGAAGAATCAATAGATCCTGAAGATGGGGAGTGCCTCATGATCCAACCTCCTCAATGCGTCCATGTTTCCATGGGAAGGCGGGTCCACTCCTTGGGTGTGTGACCAAGTCACCCCATCCTTGCCAAAATTCAACTCAAGTAAGTTATGTTCCCCCTTGGTGTCACACATCACCATCGTGTGCCCAAGGTTCTCCTTTCCACACCCACATATATTTTTTTGTCCAATTGATCACATGCCCATTATGTTCTTTTGCTTGACACATCCCCAAGTCCACCCAAGGAGTGTGCACACTAGGTGGGTGTCACGGGAGAAATTACATCCTCCCCCACTCCAAGTTGTTGTCATCCCCAACAACATCCATCAATCTCCATGGTTCCTCTTTCCCATATTCATATCTTGTTACCACTCAACGATTATTGTCTCCTCAACTATTGTTGTCAAGGAAATATCCCCTTTAGAAATTTACATGAGTCTATGAAGTGTCACATCTCACTAACTTACTATTGCTTCCATACTTCGCTCTGTCTATTCATGCTTTTGTGCATTGGATCCCCTTATGACTTCAGATGATTGGGTAGCTAGTCCAATCATCGCACATATGTCTCAAGAAATCACCTTCACATTCAAACATCCTTTTCTGTCCACAAACTTGTCACATCCGAAACTCCTCATTTGCTCCAATTTTTCATGTCACCCTATTGCATTGCCAACAAACTTCACCAAGGCACCTCCTCAAGGTGCCCCATAGGCTTCATTTCCTCCCATAGATAATGGGCCAACGTGATGTGGTCTAGTTTGAAGGTGAAGGGGGATGAATGGTTGGGCCATCTCCCTCATGTCCAATCTGTCCCAGTGTAATTGGTAGAGAGTCATTGTACTTATTGGTTATGTACATAATTAGTGGTACACTTGAACCGATTCTTCATTTGCAGTCCTCCATGAGTCATTCTAAATCGGGTTCATACGACCATTCAAAATTTCCAAGTTTACTATAGGAGGAATCAACCTCTTCCTTGGTCCTCTTCCACCAAGGTTGTTACATATCCCTCACATCCTATTGGTCCATGGATGGTATTGGTTATTGTTCAACAAACTACTGACATCCTCATCTCCGTGACTTCCTCTGATCTTTGGAATGATTCATCAACTTTAAAAAATAAATCAACCAAGCCATCCATGGTCTTAGCGAGATCTCTAAACTATCTCTTCAACATCGGCAAGCCTTTGTTCCAGTAACACAATCTTCCTTTCATTCTCTTTGTTTGGCTATCCAAACATCACCCCAAATTGTCCAAGTTCATCCCCACAAGGTTGTCAACTTGAGTTGTATGCAACAACCATCCGCAAGGAAGACATTCACATGCCTCCTTCCTTCCTCCTTATGGTAGGAATCAAACATGGAGTCTGTCCTAAGAAAATGGCCAAATTGTTCATGTGAGGAATAGGTGCTACCTTTTCCTTCCTCGTGAACTCTTTTCCTAGCACAACTTCAAAATCATCCATAAGAACAATGGTGAAACTTTTCCTATCGCACTAGTCGCCAAGATTCAACAAGATCATATCCTTGGCTACACTAATGACACTCTATACACCTACAATGATTGTATTGAAGTTTGTTTTCATTGGTTCAGGTTGCATCCCAAACCTCTGCACCATATCCTCCCTCAATAAGTTATGATTCACCCCACTGTCCACCATGGATTTCACTGACTTCTCGTTGATTTTGGCCTGGACATAGAATTTTTTTGCCTCATATTGATCTTGGCTCTTTGTGGATTCACCCTTCATGAAAACATTAAAGACCTACAAGACTCCAACATATGGGTTGTATACCTTCTACATAGAGTTCAACTTCTGTTTCAAGGGATAATTCTTTGCATAGTTATCCTTGGCACAACTCCAACACAAAATCAATTTCTTCTCTTTCATTGAATTCATTTGCTTGGAATTATCTTTTCTTCCCTTGGACATTTTCTTGTTTCCTTTGTCCCTCTTCTTCCCCTTCCATTGTTGTTACTTCTCACCTTGGATTTCCTCATTGTTCCTAGGACCTGTCTTGGGTTCAACCCTTAAGTGCAATAGATTATTCGTTGTGGTGATTATTACTATAAGAGACCACACATTTTGGTGTCGTAGCTCACTCTTCTCCCATGGTTGCAAACAGTTCATGAAGTGGAAAAGTATGTCTTCTTATGAAATGTCATTGATCTCCAGTATGAGCCATGTGAACTCCTTGATATAGGCTTGGATCTTACCAGTGCGTTTGAGATCCATGCTTGTGATCCATGCTTGATTTCCTGGACCAAGCTATGCCTTCAAGGTTGCCTTCATTTCTTCCCAGCTTTCGATATTCTCAACGATTCTCCCAGCTTCCATGTCCTCCACGTAATTCCTCCACTAGAGCTTAGCAGTTCCTATCAAGAACATCACTGCAACATTTACTTTGGCCTCGTCCGAACTTCTGTTCAATTTCTCCAATTACTGCTCAATGTCCAAATTTTTTTACTAAGAAACTTAGTGTTATGAGTACCATCATATGGCTCAGGTTCCTTTATATTGATCCTCATCGGCATGAAAACAATGCTCTATCGGTTAGCCAAATCTCATTTCAACAATGTGATGGTGTCATCTTGTTCCTTCAACTTCTGTGTGACTGAGGCAAGTGCATCCTCCGCTATCGTAAGTCTATCCTAAATGTTGTCGGTCAATGTGTTAGTAATAAAGATCATGGTTTCCTGGAACTTCTGAACAACTTCATTAAACCCATGCTTCATCCTTCTTATCTTAGTTTCCATCTATTCGACCTTCTCACGATGCTAACACATTGCATCTGTCATTTGCTCAACATTCTTCTCCAAGATAATGAGTCGATCCTTCATTCTACTTGTCTTGGGATACCTCTTAGTGTCACTACCATCTACATGTGACCCAACCATGGATGGCCCTCCAAGTATCTTCACTCTAATTGCAAAGGGTTCTTCCAAGGCACCCAATAATTCATCTCAAGACTTCTTCAAAAAATTGTGATCAACTTTGCAACGAACTCTAAGATTAGCTTTGCAATCATGTCTGGGACATGTCTTGCATTCATATGTCTTTCCCAAGTGCTTGGTTCAACCTAAGAACTATTCACTTGGTCCACTTAAGGGGTGCACGTAGGTCTGTCCACAAGTCATGACTTCATCCATAGCTTGACTCTTCACTTCCGTCACAAACCACCACCAAGTCTACACTTAGGTTGTCTCTACGATGGGTCATTCCACTTGATTGAACCCTCATAAAGCCTATGCTCAAACTGTCTTCTCAACAAGTGATCCATATGGATGTTGGTGGCCTCCCACCTATTCCAACTGGTTCATTTTGGCAGTTTTCTAGTTTGGCATTTTTTTTTTCCTAGTTTTTGGGTCTCTGACTTGCAGGGCCATTTTGAGGCCCTAAAAAACGTTTTTAGAGATCGCCACAATCGAAAATGCCCTCTACTAGATTAGACAAAAATGTGTATTCCTCGGATAGACCTTTCCAATGGGCTATCGTGTGCCTAAAGCGAAGATCGTATGAAAAATCTACGACCTCGAGAAGTTGACCGACTAACTTACCCAAATGGGGCCCACGTGACTTTTGGCACTTCATCTCCTAGGGTTAGGTTTTTGGATGTCTAGGGTTTTTGACATTCCTATTTATTGTAAAAAGGCCTTTAGAGCCTCATTGTAATCATCTTCTTGTGAATGAGCATAGCCATCACATCTCTTCTCAGAGATAAGCCACCACCATTCCAACAAGCTTGTTTTCTGCTGCATTTTACAGTTTTAGCTTATTTCCTTATTGAATAGAAAACCAGTTTTATTGTATCTTTGTTATTCTATGTTAAGCATATTTTAATAATCTGTATTCATTTCATTCTTCTCATAAAATATGGATCAGTGGTATTAGAGTGGTCTGCTCCTTGTTGTCTTAGTGCATGTCCCCAACGAGGTCAGGGTACAAAGAATTGGGTCTCGAGCTTTTTTCTCTTGACGAAAAAAGCTCTTGCATGCCCAAATGACCTCTCATGGAAGGAGAAAAGAAAGATGACGGGACAGGAGATCCTTTCAATATGTTTCTTGAGGAATCCCTCACGCAACAGAGGAATGAGATGATGGATAGTTTCGCGCAAATCCTTCGGTGGCTACCAACAAGTGACTCATCTTCCTCGAGCGGAGGCGCCACCCCCTTCAAGGAAAAATCAACTTCAATATTCCTATATTTGAAGGTCAGCTAGATGAAAATGTTGTAGACAAGTGGTTGAATCTACTAGAAGGGTATTTTTCTGTCCATAACTTTTCAAATAGAGAAAAAATTACTTTTGTGCTCCTCAAAGCCATTCCCCATGTCAAAGATTGGTGGGAAACTTTCTATGAGCAAAAGGAAATAGAGGAACCCTCATTATTTACAGTCACAGCCACCTGGTAATCCTTCAGGGATGCTATTAAGGAACAATACTACATTGTCGGAAGCTATGGCGACTTGTATACCAAATGGACCACACTGCGGCAAGAAAGAGACCAAGCGGTGCCAGATTTCACAAATATATTCCATACCCTACACACCAAGGTGGGTATCAAAGATTCAGAGCAACATATGGTGCTCAAGTACCGTGGTGCTCTACATAGATACATCCAAACCTAAATGGAATTTATGGACATCTCGTCCTTGGGTGCGGCCTATCAATATGTTGTCAAAATCGAGTAGAAACTCAAACAAAAGACACGACAATTTGGGCCTGGGAACTCCTCGCAGCAAAAACCAGGAAAGGGAGGCCCCAACCTACAGAACAAAGGACATATAAAAGATAGATAGTATCAGGAAAACCAGTCCAAGCCGCAAGAAAAGGACACCAGAAAGACAAATAAGGATATCGGGAAGTGGTGCGACTTCCATAAGAGCCCTTGGCATAAAACTATTGATTGTCGCTCAAAACAGTCGCTGGTGGCCGAAGTGAAAGACTCTAAATCAAATGTGGGTTCTAACTCTGATTCAAAACCAGAAAGGGGAAGAAGAATCATTGACGTGGAGCCCAGTGCCACCATTGCTACCACCAAGATCCAACCTAATGAACTAGACAAACTAGAAGAAGGTGAGTGCCTTTTCCATTCACAGATGTGGGTAAAAGGCACCCCGCTACACTTCATCATTGATAGCGATAGCCTGAAGAACCTAATCTCAGTAGAGGTCGTCAAATGGTTGGACCTACCGATAACACTGCACCCATAGCCCTACACCATTGGATGGACCACTAAGGAAGCGATCTTCGCGTCAGCCAACAGTTTCGATTGTCGTACGACATCAAGCCCTTCAAAGATGAGGTATTGTGTGATGTTTCTCCTCTCGAAGTTTGTAATGTTCTTTTGGGTCAACCTTATTTTTGGAAACATCATGTTGTATATGAGTCTAGGCCTCATAGTGTTATTATTACTTTGAACAAGAAATTGTACAGGATACCCAAGGCAGTCCCTCCTATGGCTATTTCCTTGATCTCTTCCAAGCAATGTAAGAAGGTCATCTCTCAGACCAGAAAATTTTTCTTCTTCGTGATTTGCTCTCAGAGTAAGAGAAACATCGCAGCCACATCCAAGGCCTCTGTGACTGATCTCTCCACAAAACCGAAGCAAGTGGATAAGGTCGTGGAAGAATACTCAGATGTCTTCTCCTCTCCTACCGGGGTACCTCTGCACTGCCAGGTCAAGCATCCCATCGATCTAACCCCAAGCGCACCGCTACCCAATGGGCTGGTCTACCACCACTCTCTGTTAGAAAACAAGGAGATCAAGAGGTAGATCCAAGAACTTATCCACAAGGGGCACATCCATCCTAGCTCATCGCCTTGTGGGAGCCCAATTGTACTGGTGCAGAAGAAAGACAGGACCTGGCAACTTTGCATTTATTATCGGGCCCTGAATAAAATCACAGTCCAGAACTAGTACCCAATTCCCTGAATCAACAACCTCCTTAATTAGCTCATGGGGGCCAAATACTTCATTGAAATTGATCTGAAGTCTGGCTACCACCAGGTCTCAGTAGAACATACAAATGTATAGAAGACCGCCTTCAAGTCAAAAGAAGGTCTTTTTGAATGGTTGCTCATGCCCTTTGGTTTGACAAATGCTCCAACAACGTTTATGAGGATGATGGACAATATCCTGCGACCTTTCACGAGTAATTTTGTAGTGGTGTATCTAGATGACATCCTCATCTACAACAAGACTTGGGCGGAACACTTGCAAAATATTTAGCAGGTTCTGCACACCCTACGACAACACAAACTATATGCAAACTTGGAAAAATTCTCCTTCGGCATGGACAGGTTCCTTGAATACTTTTTATATACGTCATTTGATTACAAAAGGAAGCACCAATGGAAAATATCTCTAAAAGGAAGCAGGTACAGGAAGACTTATATTTTTTTTCTACACAACATCTTGTAGAGAAGTAAAGATAGAGACACATAACCAAAAATATAGGTAGAAATATCATTTAGAGAAGTTTTCAGACAGAGAGGTAAGAATAGAGGTATGATTCCATGGGAAGAGATTCATCAGATGTATGATAGAGAGTTATATGCTTGGAGAGAGAGCACATAGGCATATTTCTAGGGCGAGCGATTATCACAAGGGAAGAATGAGCGATATGACTTCAGTGTTGCATCATAGTTATACCCTTTTTCAAAGGGGGGGATATTATTCATATGAAGGGAGAGAGAGTAATCAAAGGCTTAGAAACATAGAGAAAATATCAAAGGCATTTAGACAAGGGGACCAACCCCAATGAGAGTTTAGTCAGGGGGATCATCCCCAAGGAGAGATACCCTTTTTCATTGATTTCAAAGGGGGAGATATAGAAACATTGATGATGAGTATGAGTATGAATGTTTTCATGACTAAGTGTTTCCATCAATGCCAAAGGGGGAGATTGTCAGATAGTTGGTTTGGATTGATGGACAATTGGCTTGGATTGTTGGTTTTCATTGATGTCAACCTTTGGAGAGTGATATTGTAGATTGATGTCAACCCTTGAGTATGTCTGGTATCTCTAGAGGTATGGATAAGGAAACCAAGTTTTGTTGAGGAATAATGTAATGAATATCAATGTATATGTAGGTAAGAATATTTTAGATGGATAATACATTTCATCCCATTTCCGGTGACATGTAGAACGTCACATTACTCCTCACGGTTAGAGAGTTATGGGATTTTGAAGTTGGAGAACCCTCATGAGTTATCTAGAAGCCTCTAGAAGGTCAAAGAAGTCAAATTATTCTAGAAATCCCTAGAATAAGTTGACTAGTCAAAGTGG
>ML839843.1:13639-28553 GCA_009831015.1 Picea engelmannii | reverse complement strand
TCGCAAGTGTCGCATCTTGCTCACAAGTGTTGCAAGTGTCAAGCAAAGCATACTGCCATGATGCCTATGTTGTACTTATAACGACATCAAAAAGACACTTTAAACACCTCAAACACTTGATTTGGAAGAAGAGGAATGGTTAAGTGGAGTTATGTACCTCTTGCCATCTGAAAGAACCATTGAATTTGGGTTTTTGGAGGAGAGCGCTCCCCTATACCTCTCTTCGGAGTGCTAGCGCCCCCCTATACACTATATGGGAGAGTTATAACACTAACTCTGCCCTTTTGGAGGAGCACTACTACTTCTAGGAGTGTTGGTGCCCCCCTAAACCTTGCTAGGAAGCATTATAATGCTCTGACACTCCTTTTGAGGGAGCGCTACCTATTCTGGGTAGCAGTTGGTTTGTTGAGAAGAACGAGGGGAAGATCCTCTCAATATCTGAAGGTAGTTGGATTTGAATCCTTGGCCAAGCCATGATCACAGCGCAGATCCATAACTAAAGGAGGAAAATCCTCAACTTACTCCAAATATATCTCAAGTGGTTGAGCCTCTCCAAGGCTATATAAGCAGGCTTTCTCATGGTGAAAGGGGGATCTGGATGGAGAATAATACCAAACTTATGATCTCATAAGTGATATTTGGAGAAGGGATGAGAAGTATGAAACCTACGATCTCATACGAAACACACAGTAAAGTGGAGGCTAATCAACGAAGCTATCGTCATTCTGATCGTGGAGCTTTTGAGCAAGGGTTAGGCAAGGAGAACTTGACAAAACTGCTACATTCCATCTATGGTTGTAAGTAACATTTTTTCCTCATTAATGTAATATGCTTGGCCTGTTTCTTTCTAATTTGTGTTTGAAATTACATGAATTTGTCTCTAAGTAGATATGTCTGCTTCGAACTAATCTCAATAAAATAGGAAGTGGTTGTACTTTGTTTGTCTACAGGGCTTATTGAGGAGCTTAAGATTGGAGTTCAACTCGGAGCGTGCAGGGACAAACATCGGTAAAAGGTATGTCTTTCCTCCTTCCTCTTCATGCATTAGTCTATGTAGACCTAAAAGGAAGTCAGTGACCATGATAAGCACTTTTTGTCTTAGAGTTAAGAGTCTAGCTCTTTGAGGAGATCTACCTGTCTGCAGGGAGATTTTCCTTCAACAGAAACTGGCAACACCACTGGAGAATCGAATTGAAACTTTTGGCTTTGGTTTTTCCTCATAGATGTTGTCTTACCCTTTTTTTTCTATAGGCCTTGTTCACCCCCTATTTATGATTGCACTTGCTGATTCAATCCTCAATCCATCACATGCATCTTGATTGACAAAAAATTGACTGAGTTCTTGGTTTTTTTGACATTTTTCTGAGTTTTTTTAGCCTGGTGCCCCTGTGTCCATGTTAGCCCAATGCCAACACTCCCTGGATGCCTTAAACAGAGCTTTATAACACCCTAGTGGCCCTTACACCAGAGCACCAGCCTCGGCAAAAATACCTTCCAGAATTGTGTTTTATGCAACTCAGTCTTTGTTTTTTGCCCTTGTCTAGCTTCTTGATGCTTCATTACATCTTCCTAATGACATTTGACCCTCTGCTTTCTGATAAGTAGGCACTTTGTTGTTCATTTTTTGTGACCTTCTCCCTTATTTTGAGTTTTTTCTCTTGTTGAGAACTTGGAACCAATCCACTGCGTTTTTCTCTCTTGTCTGACTGAGTAGAAACTCTGGTGAAGGACACCAGAAGTCTATGAATATTCTCATTTGGTTCTTTAAGGTCATCTTGTCCAATCCTCTTTCTCCTTCCTTTTGCATTTTTGGTTTTATTTCTCTTGTTTGATAGCAAGAGTGTGTGTGTCGTGTGTGCGAAATCTGATCATACTTGTCCGAATCTCCTTGATCTGAAAGGGTAGTTGGTAGGAGAAGTTTTTTGCATTGAATTAATCATCATTCACATACAAACGAAAAATATACATATTAGTGATTGGTTTTCATATTAGAAGGCATTTTTGAAAATGTTTTAGCATTGCATTGGATTTGATTGAGAACCAATTGATTGAAGACATTTCATATTAGTGTTTGATAGTGAAAATGATTCTTTCTCTTTCCCTTAAATAGGCGTTCATTGAAAAGAAATGATTTCTTATCATATTTCATGCATTTTTTGGGAATTTGAGTCATCATTCCATCAGTTTCACTTTCATACACCCTTTGAGTAAAGAACAGCTCTAAAATGAATGTTAATTAAAAATTATCTAGAACAGTTTTGTTTTTAGGATCTTCCACCAATAGTAGACTAGCATTAGCACTTTGGATTAGGTTGTGAGTACAACTCTCCAAAGTTTTTCAAAACAAACATTAGCATCCTGAGCTAGGGAGAGTCAAATCCAATCGTCGTATTGGTTTTCTGGGATCCCCCTCTCACACAGGGGTTATGCATGAGGTCTCATTCGGGTGAATTACAGAGATTATCCCTCCGTGTTTCAACTGTTTGTAGTGGTCGAATCATATAATGGGGGCCACTTGGAGGTATACCCACAATTATGTGTGGGAGCCTCTTGTGTTGATTTTGGATTTGTTATCTTGCCCATACGTTTCAGATTGGACTATCAACTGTACCCACCCAAGGACTCACTGCGAATTGGTGTATTTAGTTGCCATAATCTTTAGGTACTTACACAAGGTGAGGGTGAAGGGAAGTCTCACTGTACCTGAAACAGACATTGGTCAAAATCACTCGAGCTCCTTGGAGGGTAAATCCACAATTACTATGTGGAAGCTTGCACCAAGGTGAAAGTTTGTTAAGTAGGTCGCCATTGTAACTGTTCCACCATATCCTAGCCCCTTCTTGACTTGATCACGCGACATTGGATTTCATCACTAACTAGTACGATCATCGAGAGAAGTTTTTTCTGCTTGGTTGATTCCTAGATTTTATTAGCGCATGTTGTTTCTTTTTGTTAGTTGACCCTATATTTTCAGTGTGTTCTATTTTTCTCCACAATTGAGCTCGTAGATGATAAAGGTCTTCACTGATCATGTAGGATGCAAGGGCTGCCTCCGGAAGGCTATCAACCCTTACCTCCTAACCCTCTAGAAGACAACTACCGTAGAGAAGTATAAAATCAATCTGACGCTGGAAGTGCTATCGCTCCTCCGTTAGATAACTCATAAGGTGCTTTGGTCACGGTTGAAAATCCCACTACATCTGTGTCGGTAACTCCTCTCAAACCACTTTTGCTTTGTTTATACTCCCTTGGGAATGTCATAGAAGTAGAGATCCCACGATTACCAGAGAGGATCTTTACTGAAACATATATGGGATCCATAGAACGAATATTTGGTGATGAGTATAGGACTCATGTTCATCCTAGCACTGTAGTAGAAACCAATCCCACCCCTGCTCGTTTTGTATGGAGGACTTCATCGAGACACGATCTCTATGAACATTTCAAATCCTTTCGACAACCCTTTCAACCTCATGACCCTCCTAGTGAAACAGGACCATCCGGTCAAACCATGAATCACCCAGTCGATCAGGTTATTCACCCTACTGCTACCCCAGCACAAGTCCATCCTAATGCTGGACTCATCACCTCTACTCAACCCCAAAGAACTTCAATCTCTACCCCTGTTTCTACAAGCTTTTACTCTACATCTCCACATGTTCCACATGATCCCGCTAGGACATCTTCTCACCCGAGAACGCAGACCCCTGCTGACCAAACACAACCGGCTGGAGGGAAACCACCATCCAATGAACCTTTCCCTCCTGGAGGACTACCTTTCCATGGCAGGCCTAACCCTCCCAGGGGAAAGCCCACTTTTCATGCTCCTCCCAGAGGGAAACCTCCATTTTCCAGTCACATCTTGGTCGTAAATCAACCGCTGGCAGGGGGGCAACCCTCGTTTGCTAGAAACCCTTCACAATCCTGGGGAGTATCTTCAGGAGGAATTTTTACCCAACCCCACATTGGGGGGAACTTGTATAATAACCCACTAGGAGGAGTATCCAATCCTATCCCTTTCGGAACATCTTACGTGCAACCTTATCCGGGCAACATCCAAAATACCACCTGGAGTTCTCCGGGACCACAGTCTTATCCTCCTCATGGGCCTCCTGTGTATCCACCTCCGGGATCTACTCCTTACCATTCTCAAGGCTAAAATGTTTATCCTCCTCACGGGCAAATAAATCACCTGGCCTATAATGTTCAGAACCCGCCGGGTTATGCCAATGTTTCTCATGCACCATCAAATTCTTCTTATCCTGGCCAGCAACAACCGTATGTAGGAAGACCTATTGGTTACAACTATCCACCTAACCCAGTCTATGGTCCTACTAGTGTTCCTCTGTCGCACCAGTATCATTCACAAATTAACCGACATCTACCTTTCCTTGTGACTTTGGATCTCCCAGACTTGTTTTGGTTAACTAATGATCCTATTTCTCATTCGATGGTTTGGCCAATCATTCCAGCTAAACTTCCTTCTGATATTCCGAAATTCGACAAAAACCCTGGCGAAGATCCGAACAACCATGTGATGACTTTCGATTTGTGGTGTTCATCAAACTCCCTCATGGATGATTCTGTACGTTTGTGTCTTTTCTAGTGAACACTTACCAGTTTAGCAGCAAAGTGGTATATTGAACTACCACGTGCTTCTTTCCATGATTTCAATTCCCTTGCCATGTCTTTCCTCATGCACTTTCAACTGCCTATTTGCTACGAGACAGGTACTAAACTCTTGACCTCCCTTCGTCAAACTAACTCTATGCATATCTCTGACCATATTCATGAGTGGAGGCAACGACGAAGGATGATCAAGGAAGTTATTCTTGACATACTATTGGCGGAATGGTTTACTAAATCACTGTTACCCCCAATCGCTTGTGATGCCTCTATAGGTGGTGCGGTCATAGAAGAACAAGCCATCACTCGAGCTCAGTACTTAGATTTGGTTTATTCTCAGTCTGGTACTTTGTATGATTTGCTTCTGAATGCTGCTCAAGCTAATACCGATGCTTCTAAGCCATCATCCTCATCTCATGCGGATGGTGATATCGGTTCCGTCAAAACTCAATCTTTTTCCAAATCGACTACATCCTCCTCTACCTTCCCCAAAACTTAGATCAATGAGGTGAATGCAGTTCAATCTGCCCCTTCACAACAATCTGGAGGTAAGAATAAGACAAAGAATAAATCAAAAAATAATAATGAACAACCCAAAAATCAAACACCTGCTACCGAAAAGCAACCACAACAGAAACTGAAATTCTCGTGTATCATTTGTGGTGATGATCACTACACTTGAGATTGTCCACTTTGCAATGAAGTGGCCAAAATTTTCCAAGGGAAGTCACAACCCGCTGTGCTTACTCAACCTTTTCCACAGCAGCAATCCATGGTTGCTCAAACCCCCTCTCCTGGGGGCAGTTCTAGCTATCCTAATGATGAGGCCTCATCGAGTGCACATATTTATATGTTTAATGGGATCTATTTGACCACTCACTCTAAGACATATGACACATTAGGAAATCCCAACAAAGGAAAAGACACTAATGGTACTGGCACTTTACTGGATCCATCATCGTCCTCTGTCAGTCTTCCATCGGTTAATCCTCCGTCTGGACCACTTCAGATTGAGAAACCCACATTCAACTCTATATTACGCCCTCCTAAGAGCACTATATGTAAAGCTACCTTTAATCCTAGTTCACGTGCCGCCCAAAACTACAACACTGTTGAAGATTTGGCTCAAGCACCGTGTGCTATGTCCACATTAGAAGTTCTACAACACTACCCCAGTCAACGTAGAATGCTCTTGGCCGCTCTTGGCGTTGTTGAACCTGAGTTGTCCAATCAGATCATGTTTAACCTAGACAATTATGTGTCTTGACTCTCCCACCGACTTGCTTTCCAAGTTGATGTTGTTGTTCACAATCAAAAAATCCACCGAACTATTATGGATGAAGGAGCCTCGACTTGTGTCATGTCTTTGGCATGTTGGAAAGGTTTAAAATCACCAACACTCAAAAAATCCCCAACGATGTTACGCGCCTTCGACAGGTGAGGTTTTCATCCCCATGGCCTTTTACAATCCCTGCCCATCGAATTGGGTGGAAAAACTATTACTGTTGATGTCAAGGTGGTCGATGCTCCCCTCGATTACAACTTGTTACTTGGAAGAAGTTGGTTTTATGCTATGACTGTTGTTGCCTCATCAGTTTTTTGATGTGTCCAATTTCCTCATTAGGGAAAAATTGTCATTGTTGATCAGTTGGATTTCCACACGACTGATGCTCGTGTTCCCGCTACCAACAATATTCCTTTCTTGGGAGACCACAAGATCACATATGAAAGCATTGGTGTTGGCTTACTGAAAGATTCTAGCCTCATGGGTACCTTCCCTACACCACTTCCACCGACTACACATCATATTTCCACCATCGATATGATTTTGACCGCGGCCTATCAATCTTTGGAATCATCTGACCCTTGGATTGTACCTTGTCCTTTGGAATTTGATGCACTAAGTGACATCGTGCCACTTAATATAGCTGAAACGTCATACGTTTCTATCCCATCCACTTCTCCCTTGTCAGATGACCAACATCTCTTGGTTCCCGACAGTTCCTTGATGAAATCATGGTTGAGTTCCTTGTCATCTGCAATCAACTACATTTCCCCAACTTTTCCTTCGGATGAATCTATTCTGGAAATGCTTTGCATTGACAAGTTACCTTGGGATAATAACCGTCACTGATCCTCTTTTCTTCCCCCTCGTGAAAAAATTCGGGCAGATATATAGTCTATCTCCCCTCCTGATGTCGATTTTATATCGTCTCCCATGCTTTCAACTTCTGATGATTTGGATCCAGTAGTGGACATGGTGATTTCTTCGATAGGATTATTGGAGCATGATCTCCTTACTCCTATCGCAACCCTAGACATGTGTTCCTTCTCGAGTGATTATCTTCCTTCCAACAAAGATCTCTTGGAAGCCATGACTGATTTTTGTCCCTTGATATGGTATCCTTCGAAAGCATTATCCTCTCGGAAGCCATGATCAAGAAGAAACCACGAGCATAGTTTCTCTTCTCTGTGGAAAGCTCGTTAAAAAATGAAATAGAGGCCTTGAGCATAGTTTTCCTCTATGTAGCAAGCTCGTTAAAAAATGAAACAACAATCTGGGGAACGAACCCAGAACCCCGAGCATAGTTCTTTTCATGTGTCAAGCTCGTTAAAAAGTGAAACAGTCACCTCTCTTGAACCTTCTTTTCATCCACCCTTCTCCTTTTTCTCATCTATTAGAGAAATTGGTGACAACCTCAAAGTTGGTGAATGAATTGAAGCTTGGAGGGCATGTCTTCAGCCATTGATGATCTTTCTGGAGTTAAGCCACTAGCTTTCAAGCTGGGGGCATGCCGATCTTAGTCTTTATTCTTTCTCATGCTCGTAAATACACGAGAATGCATCCGGGTAAACTTTTAATGACGACACTTGTGACACTATCGAAGTGAGTAATTTTGATGTGTAACAGATTGCCCCTCAAATTATGAAGTTAGAAGATGAGAACAGATAACTGAAATGCTTTGTAGACTTTCAAGCAAGGGTATAGACGTAGAGAACCTGACAGAAGATGCACACAAACATCCAACAAATATTATGACGTGTTTCAAACCCAAGGCAGGCATACCTATGCTTGGATGATAAAGACTTGCAAGATATGGCCGCCATAAAATACACTGTGGATATTAATAAAAGGTATAGCCACCGAGGATACAGTGTGGATCTATACTCCTATGACCTGAATTGATCATGGCCACGAAGAATACATAGTGTATCTACGAGATGATAATACATAGCCACAACCAATACAAAGTGGATCTATGTAACAGTATATGTGTCATTGTTCAAAAGAAACTCCTTTGCAACCTGGGCAAAGTACATATAAGAGTGATCACTCAACCCAGGGTCTTCTTACCGATCTCGATGTAGTACGAATCTAACCATGTGAATAGATGTCTTGATGTCGAACATGGCAGAAACCACTTGATTACCGGTCAATGATGTAAACCGTTAACAAGCGCGAGGGAGATCACCATTGTTGTCAATGATTCCCAAGGTACTCTAGTACATTCCAACGAATGTGAATGGATGAGATGAAGTCGAACATCTATGGAATCATCCGATCAGAGGTCAATGATGTAAATGCACTGTCAAAAGTGAGGAGGCCTACCATTGAGGCATGCAAGTCCCAAAGTACTAACTGGTTTCTAAGTCTAGTTCCTAGATAATGTGTTGAAGTCGACAGGAATAAACTCGTCAAAGGAGGGCCTTGATGTATCCCCCATCAACGACATGAAATGGACACAGAGATGTAATTGGTAGATCAAATGAACATGGACTGACACAGGTATTGATACAATATATTTGTGATGGCCGACTCTCGAGGCAGATACTTCCCTTGAACACTGAGGCACAACAACAGAAACGTGACATGGACCAAAACACGATGATGTAGTGGATACTGTGACTTTCGTCGGGTGACCCAAAGGAGTAATAAAAACTCAGAGGATTGGTTTAGTGTAGAGGTTCAGCGGATTATAATGTGTGCAAAAGACAAAGTGTCGTGTTCAAGGGCGACTCTAAGAGTTACTGGTAATGTTCTCAAAAACTGCTTGGCTTGCTTCTTTCAATTTTTCCCCCATCCAGATAGATGAGTACCTCTTTTTAATTTAACAAGCTTGAGGAGGGTAACACATGCACGATATAACTCACCTTCAATAAGTTCCTCTTCCTTTGTTTAACGAACTGGAAGAAGTAAGGGTTTGATCCTATATGGGCATGTCGATGTTTGTTTTAACGAGTCCAAAGACAAAAAACTCGAACGTTTTTCATGATTATAGAGTCTGGAAAAACACTTAAAAGAGAACTCTCTCAGTTCCTTTTTCGTAAAGGAGTAAGATGATACCGAAAAAGAGATAAACTATCGCTCAACAGACATTTTCTTCAAATACTTTAACGAGCATGAAGAGAACAAGGTCGCTCGACAATCTTTTCATGTTTAGAGAGTCTAAAAAGAACTTAAAGGTGACTCCAATGTTGTCCTTTTTCGTAATGTTAGTCTCGCGAGGCTGAAAAAGAGATAAATTATCACTCGAAAGACGCTCGTTCAAACCTTTTAACGAGTGGGAAAGGAAGAAAGATCACTCAACAATATTTTCATGTTTAGAGAGTCTGAAAAGATCTTAAAGGAGACTCCAGGGGTTTCCTTTCTCATGTATCCATACAGGTCTGAAAAAGAGATAAAAGTTTACCCAGATGCATTCTCATGTATTTACGAGCACAAAAAAGAACAAAGACTAAGCTCGGTATGCCCCCATATTGAAAGCTCATGGCTTAACTCCAGAAAGATCATCAAAGGCTGGAGACATGCTTTACATCATTGACCTCTGATCGGATGAATCCACAGATGTTCAACTTCATCTCATCCATTCACATTCGTTGGAATGTACTAGAGTACCTTGGGAATCATTGACAACAATGGTGATCTCCCTCGCACTTGTTAACGGTTTACATCATTGATCAGTAATCAAGTGGTTTTTTCCATGTTCGACATCGAGAAATCTATTCACATGGTTAGATTCGTACTACATCAGGATCGGTAAGAAGACCCTAGGTTGAGTGATCACTCTTATATGTACTTTTCCCAGGTTGCGAAGGAGTTTCTTTTGAACAATGACACATATACTGTTACATAGATCCACTTTGTATTGGTTGTGGCTATGTCTTTTCATCTTGTAGATCCACTATGTATTCTTCATGGCTATGATCAATTCAGGTCATAGGAGTATAGATCCACACTGTATCCTTGGTGGCTATACCTTTTATTAATATCCACAGTGTATTTTATGGCGGCCATATCTTGCAAGTCTTTATCATCGAAGCATAGGTATGTATGCCTTGTGTTTGAAACACGTCATAATATTTGTTGGATGTTTGTGTGCAGCTTCTTTCAGGTTCTCTATGTCTATAGCCTTGCTTGAAATTCTACAAAGCATTTCAATTATCAGTTCTCATCTTCTAACTTCATACTTTGGGGGGCAATCTGTTACACATCAAAATTACTCACTTCGATAGTGTCGCAAGTGTCGTCATTACAACTGTCGCAATTGTCAAGAAAAGCATACTTCCATGATGCCTATTTCATGCTTATAACGACATCAAAAAGACACTTTAAACACCTCAAACACTTGATTTGGAAGAAGAGGAATGGTTAACTGGAGTTATGTACCTCTTGCCATCTGAAAGAACCATTGAATTTGGGTTTTTGGAGGAGTGCGCTCCCTTATACCTCTCTCAGGAGTGTTGGCGCCCCCCTATACACTATATGGGAGCATTATAACACTAACTCTACCCTTTTGGAGGAGCTCTACTACTTTTGGGAGTGCTGGAACCCCCCTAAACCTTGCTAGGAAGCGTTATAATGCTCTGACACTCCTTTTGAGGGAGTGATACCTATTCTGGGAAGCAGTTGGTTTGTTGAGAAGAACGAGGGGAAGATCCTCCCAATATCTGAAGGCAGTTGGATTCAAATCCTTGGCCAAGCCATGATCACAGGGAATATCCATAACTAAAGGAGGAAAATCCTCAACTTACGCCAAAGATATCTCAAGTGGTTGAGCCTCTCCAAGGCTATATAAGCAAGCTTTCTCATGGTGAAAGGGGGATCTGGATGGAGAATAATACCAAACTTATGATCTCATAAGTGATATTTGGAGAAGGGATAAGAAGCATGAAACCTACGATCTCATAGGAAACACACAGTAAAGTGGAGGCTAATAAGCGAAGCTATCGTCATTTCGATCATGGAGCTTTTGAGCAAGGGTTAGGCAAGGAGAACTTGACGAAACTGCTACATTCCATCTATCGCTGTAAGTAATGTTTTGTCCTCATTAATGTAATATGCTTGGCCTTTTTCTTTCTAATTTGTGTTTGAAATTACATGAATTTGTCTCTAAGTAGATAGGTCTGCTTCGAACTAATCTCGATAGAATATGAAGTAGTTGTATTTTGTTTGTCTACAGGGCTTATCGAGGAGCTCAAGATTGGAGTTCAACTCAGAGCGTGCAGGGACAAACACCGGTAAAAGGTATATCTTTCCTCCTTCCTCTTCATGGATTAGTTTGTGTAGACCTAAAAGGAATTCAGTAACCACGATAAGCACTTTCTATCTTAGAGTTAAGAGTCTAGTTCTTTGAGGAGATCTACCTGTCCGCATGGAGATTTTCCTTCAACAGAGGAAAAGCAGTTACAAAGTGGGAAAATTGTTGCAGATCATTTGGGAAGTGGAAAAACCTAATCCACTTAGGGTTAGGGTTTTTGTAAGGGCTTTGTCCCATTTTTTTGTATAAGTAGAATGTAGTAGGACTATGAAAAGGTTTTGCTTTTGTGGGTTAGAGAGTATGTGTGATGGAGATAGAACTATTGGAGAGGAATTCCTAATTTTTAACTGTCATGATCTATGGAGATCTAATGGAATAGCGGAAGAATTGTATAGTGCACAACACCAGATTTTGCATGAATATGAATAAAGGGACAAAACGAAAAATCTTTGTGGACGTATCCCGGGAGGGGGTGAACCATAGTATATCTAGTTTATGTGTGTATGTGTGCAGTACTTTTTATTATATTTTCTTTAATGAGTTTTATGATTAACATGTTAAATTATAAAGGAGATAATAGTGCGCACACTGAGAATAAACTAATGAAATATATAGACCAACACTAAGTAAATGAACGTCATAGTTAGTATTTAGATCGCAATCTTGTGTTACAGTAGATGAATACATGTCATTGAATACATACTTCCATAATGGTTAATGAAGTCCTATTGGAATAATGGTGTCAGTGGTCTGATCTAAGATCTAATGAGGGTTTGAGGGATAACAATGAGTATATCTAATGCCTCTGAGAGAGAAACACATCCCATCCTAGGGTTGCAGACATTTGAGTCCTTCTACCACCCATAGAAGCCATCTCAGGTGAGACTGTGTAGTACACTATGTGTGTTGTGTTGCCTTCTGGTATCCAGAAGGACCAATGGTAGAAGGGGTTGTTGGTAATCCTGTAGTTAGAACTCGGGTCAACCCATAAGCAACTAACAATGGTTCTGTTGTCGGTTGGAACTCAGAAGATTAGATCGGGAGGGATGTATCACGTAGTATAGCACAAGGGTTTAAGAAAGGAAATGTTTGTAGGTTGGAATCCCATGAAAGAGGAGATTGAAAGATGGCTAATAGTTTAGGAACTACATTTTTCCCACAAAGATAATAGAAGCCCTAGGTTTAAGAAAAGACTGTACTTGGAGAGATACATATTCAATGAAATACATGAGAGTTTGTTTAGTGATTTTCCCACGCTATTGTAGGAGTGGATAACACAGTTGAAAGATAACCATCCGACAAATAAAGTTAGATTAATGGAGTGGACAAAAGAACTATCGCACAGTTGAAGAGGGTGAATAAAAAATTCACGTGCACATTAGATTTCTGGCTAGATAGCATTGTAGTGGGGTATATCACTGAGTTCGCAGTACATACATCGAAGTCTTACAGTGTAACAAAGCATGAGTTTCTTAAGGGTCCAAGGGGAAGGTACATCAGGTCACTGTACACTTCGATCAAGAGATTATTGCATGATAAAGGGGTATTAACCATGGAATCAGACAACTAAACTACCCTGCGTGCATTGGGGAGTTAGGGGAAACCTGAGGAAGGTATGAGATGGAGGGTGAAATGGATAGAGAAAAGCACAATAAAGAGAAATATCCCATTATGATGAATCAAGAGGATATCCAGGAAATTACGCAGAAGGAAGGAATGATGCATAGTGGAAGACCCTACCAATATAAGCTCAATAGAAAGAAAAGAGCAGTAGCTAAGAGGGAATGCTTGGAGAGTGATGAGGAAGAGGTAGAGGATCTCCATGTTGTGGAGCACATTTAAGAAATAGTGCGCGCCACATATGAAAGAAATACTAGAGGAGCAATATTTAATGAGGAAGCAAATACCCTTGTCCAGATCTAAATTAATGTAGAACCTACAACCCCATGTATGACTAACACATCAACAAAGAAAGATTTGTTTAGAGAACTAGTGGCTGACAGTCAGCAGAATCTAGGAGATTAGAATAGAAGAGAAGGTACAAGTGGAAGTACCAGTAGCAATACTAGTGGGATTTCAAGTCTGAATAACAGTACATAGATAGTATTACCACATGGAGTAGGTACACCACATTCTACAATGGCAGGCGTAGATCCAACGATACGATTACCAGAGTTCCATGGGGATGGAACATAAGACCCAGAGAAGCACCTATTCATGTGTGAGGGAATATGGGAAGAAAAAAGAATCACTGATGAGGAAAAAAAGGTAGTGCATCTAGCAATAACATTCAGAAACAACACGCTGGATTGGTACATGAATCTAGAAGTAAACAATCCACAGGGTGTGCCAGGAATAGTAGCAGAGATCAAACATGAACTGATCACTGAGTTTCAGAGGCTGAAATCAGAGGTTCGGTTTATGAATGAAATGGTTGAGGTTAGAAAAAAACCAAGAGAGTTTGTATGGGACATTGATCATAATTTCAAGACATTGAAAGTTAAACTAAAGTATCCCATTTCTAACATGCAACACAGAAAGTTATTTATAAATTATTTTTTACCACATTTCAAATATCCATTGAGACAACAAAAATTTCAAAACCAGGGAAAGGCACTGTAAGCAGCGATGTAGTTAGAGGAGAATCAGTATAATCAGACAGATCCATCTATAGAGGATCTGAAGGAAGACCTAAAGAACCTGACAGTGCAATTAAACCATAATAAAAGTAGGGAGAAAAAAGAATCAGTGTGGTATACCCTATGAAGATCAGAGGGACATCACAAGAATGAGTGTACGACATTTGTGCAGTATTTGGGAGTCGGGATACCAAATTCATTTCCTACAAGAGGGCCTTGGTGTGAAATATGCAAGACACATGGGCATGATCCTTATCACTGCCCTATGATGCAAAAGTACAAGACAGAACCGAAGAGTACTTTCTATAACTTTTGTAATTAAGTGGGGCATGAAGACAAAAATTGTAGAATGCTAGAGTTAATGAAGGAAAGAACCTCAGATGCATAGAGGATGCAGGCTAAGTTGATGACAGGACATACTACACCACAGTTTGGCAATGCACAACAATTTCAAGTAGTTCCACAGTTCCAACAACCTCCGCAGTATATTCAGGAACCACAATATCATCAACATAACATGGGTCCACGAGGGGACAGAGGAGGATTTATAGGTAGAGGAAGAGGAGGAATGGCCAGAGGTAGAGGGCCTATTATATGCCATAATTGTTAGTAGAAAGGACACTATGCCAAATATTGTCCTCAACAAGTAGCAACATGTATGTACTATTGCGCAGCAGATCGTGTGACAGAAGATTGCCCGAAGTTAATGACGAAGATCCAAGAGGAATATAAATAACCAGAATATTCAGTGAATTGTTGTAGAAATAAGGTATCCTGAGAGGAACATCAATATAGTGACTAGAGGAGGAGTGAAGACAGGAGCAGATGAACACGATCAAAAGAAGGAATCTCAATGTTGGATTCAAAATAACACTCAGCCACAATAGCAGTATGATGCAAAGAAGGAGAAGGAAACTTTCAAGGAAGCAAAGAAGGAGTTTCTAAAGGATAATGTATCCTCCACATCGAATACTGTGCAAAGTTATGATACTCCTATTTTTTATATGCCTTAGTCTTTGGATCATACTTACAAAGGAGAGAAAATAGAGAAAGTAAGTAACTTAAAGGATTTGCTTAAAATATGCTTGAGAAATATAACATCGAGGAATG
>ML839843.1:0-12284 GCA_009831015.1 Picea engelmannii | reverse complement strand
GATATTAGAAGGGGAAGGAGAAAGAGGGTTGGAAGGACCCCGGTTACAAGCATAAGAGTTTACTGCACCTATGAAGATTAAAAAGGTCAATATTGGGATTGAAGAGAAGCCCAAGATAGCCAGCATTGGAGATTACTGGGACAGTGAGACAATGGAAAAGATAATTGAATTACTGCATGAGTATAGTGACTTATTCCCAACCACATTTTCAGATATGAAAGGGGTAGTAGGTGAACTTGGGGAAATGAAGATACCCCTTAGACCAGAGGCAAGACCAATTAGACAAATACCATACAGATTAAACCCCATTTATAAGCAGAAGGTGAAGGAAAAAATTGACAGAATGCTAGAATCAGGAATCATAGAGCCTATGCAAGAATCAGAGTGGATTAGTCCAATGGTGGTCCAAGAAAACAAGACTAGAGGGATTAGGATATGTGTGGATCTGAGGAGGTTAAATGATGCATTCCTGCATGATCCTTTCCCTACTCCATTTACAAATGAGGTTTTAGAGAATGTGGGAGGGCAAGAAGTGTACTCTTTCACATATGGATTTTCAGGTTACCATTAGATCAGAATTTCTCCATAGGACATGTACAAAACCACATTTGCAACAGAGTGGGCATCATATCAGTACACAGTAATGCCATTTGATTTAAAGAATGCACCAAAAATATTTTCTAGAGTAGTAGTAGTTGCAATCGAGGATTTTATACATAAATTTTTAGAATTTTATATGGATGATTGGATAGTATTTAGTTTATTGAAGGACCATGTAGAAATTCTAAGGTTAATGTTAGAAATATGTAGGCAATGCCAGATTTCGTTGAACATTAAGAAATGTATATTCAACACATTGTTTGGCATCCTACTTGGGCACGTTGTATGAAAATAGGGCTTGATAGTAGACCCTGCAAAGATTGTTGTTATTGTCAATTTACCATAACCAAAGTCAATGCATCGGTTGAGAGAAAAATTGGGCCACACAGGGTACTATAGGAAATTCATAAAGGGATATGAAAATATTACTGCTCCCATGGAGAAGTTACTAAAGAAATACATCAGGTTTCAGTGGAATGATGAATGCTAAGAGAGATTGGACATACTGAAAGAGAAGATGGTGACAACACCAATTCTGAGCTTTCCAGATTGGACAAAAGAATTTCATGTACATTTGGACGCTTCATCCATTGCACTTGGAGAATTTTTGGCACAACTAGGTGAAGGAGACATTGATCACCCAATATATTTTGCTAGTAGAAAGTTGACTGAGTCTGAGAAGAACTATAATACTACGGAAAGGGAAGTTATGTATATGGTATATGCCCTAAAAAAGTTCAAACATTATTTATTGGGTCAACATTTTAAGATGTTTACATATCGTTCCACTTTGAAGTACCTAGTTAAAAAGCCAGTGTTGGGGGGGAGGATATGTAGATGGTTGTTATTGTTTCAGGAATTTTATTTTGAAATCATAGTAAAACCAGGGAAGCTGAATAAAGGACCAAATCATCTGTCAATAATTATTGATGGAGAGGAGCCAAGGAACTTGGAGGAGAATTTTCCTGATGCTAACTTATTTTGTGTTCAGATTGCTGATGATTATTTTGTTGACATTGTTGGATTTTTTAGCACATGAATGGATCCTAAGGAAGTCATTGTCATGCAGACAAAGCAGTTGGTAGTGCGCGCCGAGGACTATCATTTGATTGCAGGTCATTTATACAAGTTAGGTGCAGACGAAATTCTGAGAAGATGTGTGATGGAGCATGAACGCTCCATGGTGCTAGCAGAAGCACATGAAGGGATAGCTGGAGGGAACTATGTAGGAAATTCTACAACAAATAAGGTGTTCTGTGTAGAATTATGGTGGCCTACAATACATAAGGATGCAAATGAATACTATCAGAGGGTGGGAAAACCATCCAGAAGGGATGAAATGCCACTTATGCCCCAAGTAACTTTACATGTATTTGATAAATGGGATGTGGATTTCATTGGACCTATTAATCCACTAGCAAGGAGGCCATGATCCAGATACATCATCACTGTGAAAAAATACTTAACTAGATGGGTAGAAGCAGCCCCAGTGAAGGATTGCAGCACAAAAACTGCAGCGTGGTTTCTGTTTGAGAACGTGGTGACCAGATTTGGATGTCCCAAAATTTTGTTGAGTGATCAGGGAACTCATTTTATTAATAGTAAAATCAGAGCTATGAAACAAGAATTTGATATATATCATCAAAAGATCACACCTTACCATCCCCAGGAAAATGGTACAGTAGAATCTTTTAACAAGATTCTAGAGAATACATTGACAAAAAATTGCAATGTGAATAGGGATGATTGGGATTTGAAAGTATTAGTAGTATTATGGGCTTACAGGACTACATGCAAGAAGCTTATAGGACATACACAATTCATAATGGTGTATGGTGTATGGTAAAGAAGTTGTGGTCCCATTGGATTATTTAGTACCTAGTATGTGCATTGCAACAATCACCAACATGATAGAAGAAGGTGTTGCACAGGAAATATTGGATCACTTGATGGAGCTAGAAGAAAACAAAATTTTAGCAGGCTTTCACCAGGAAGTACATAAAGAAAACAACAAAGCTTGCCATGATAGGCACATAAAGAAGAAAATATTTAAGGAAGTATATCTAGTTCTCCTCTATGACAGCAGGCATTTACAACACCTTGGGAAGTTCAAGATGCACTGGTTAGGGCCTTATCAGGTAGAGGCCATCACAAATGGAGGTTCTATGCAACTGAAAGATCTTGCAAGGAATAATCTTAGAAGACTGGTGAATGGCAGTCGACTGAAGATGTATCAAGACCGTTGACCTAACAACCTGAGGTAAAAACAAAGAGAAAATATATGATTGTATATATTGTATATAGTAGATGTCAGAAGAAAAATAAAAAAATCCATAAAAAGAAGAAATGTAACAAAAAGACAAAAAGATAGAAGAATATTAGAGGGTTTTTGATGAAATAGATTTGATAGCATTAACAGTGCGCCGCATAAAAATCAGTGTTGAAGACAGTGTGCGTTGGAAAGTAGTTGACAAATACAAAAAGTGGAGCGTGCAGGAAAAAGTGAAAAAGTGAAAATTGTCAGTGAGAAACAGTTGTCAGTATATCGTCACGCTATAAAGGCAGAAAAAGGGGGAAAATGCAGTCAATTTTTTTTTATGAGGAGAAGAACTAAGAGCCAAAGTTAAGCGCGAGAGAGTGAGAATTTTTGATAGAAAGTGGAGATTTATAGTTCAGCAGTCCAAATTTTAGCAGGATGTTGCCACTGAGAGTTGGAGCACCGAGAAGGGTCAATTGAAACACAAGAAACAATGCTCGAGAGGAGCATACGGGGACATATGACATGTTGAAAATCATATATGTCAATGAAATTGACATGCCAGACTATCAGTCTACTACCACGTAGGTGGAGAAGGAACAAAACCCAGCACAGGAGGTCAGGTAGCCTGAGGAAGACATGGAAAGAACAGAGTCTAATGTGTCTAGGGGAAAAGGGCCACAACAGGAATAATAGGCCATGGGTTCATCACAGCAGGGCCTAGACCTAGAAGAAGAGCAAGAAACATAGCATGAGGGTGTACCAGAGGTCGGCGCGTCGTCCTCACAAGAGAAGAAGGAAAAGCAAGTTGAAAGCAGTGCATAAGGAATATCGCACACATAGGCGGAGTTGACAATAGTAATGCCAAAAATCCCAGAGGGAGTAAAAGCATATGATGAAATGATAGGAGGAGTAAACACCATGAAGTTCTCAGACCATGACATGGCAGACATAGTCAAATTCTTGAATTTTGTGCAACAAAATTATATGGATTGCAAAGGAGAGGGCCCATCAGGTGCGCCACTATTGGAACCTGTGCAGTGGATTTTAGGACTTTGCAACACAGGGATCATGAGCCTATTAGACATACCGCATTTTGGGAGCAGTAATCACATCAATGGATGTGTGAAAAAACTCCTGGCAAGGGTGCATGGATGATTTTTATGGATGGATAGGCCAGTGCCTATCAATGTGGATTTGATCGAAACTATTACTGGGCTACCCATGGATGGGGAGAAGCCAGAGAAATATTTAGAGGATAAGACAAAGGAAAAGGCCATCTCCGATGAGATTAAGGCGAAATATGGCACGGATAGAGGAAATAAGGGAATTAGGATCAGTGACATGAACAATCCTACGACAAAATTTTCCACAAGGTTGATAGGGTGAAAAATAATGCGCAAGTGTAGGAAAGAAGAAGTGCCAACATGAGTGGTAGCGGTTGCAGCGCAATGCGCGAAGGGGAGCTCGATGAGCTGGGGCCCGTACTTGCTTAATTCCTTCTTGGAAGACTACAAAGACACATAGGATGGGGCTCTGAGTTCCACTAATCATGGTTACTTATCCTCATTGCACTGATAGGGTGGAAATAACTAGTGTATAGAAAGTACATATAGAGGGTGGGAAAGTGTGGTGCATCCTGCTACACTTCTCTTAGGAGCATAACATATATAAAGAAGAAGAACGAAAAAAATGATACTTTTGCACGGTACCTATCAGAGATCCAGGAGCTAGTAGTCAACACCTGGAGGATTTCACTAGAGAGTGTCCAAAAGTTTGGACAAATAACAAACTTTTAGGCAATGTGCCCTAGCATGTGGTTGCAGGAGAAGAGAGACCTATCTAAGGAGTAGCTACAACTGAGCTGTTGCGTGACAATGTTGTTGATTTTTCATAAGCATTAGGTTAAGTATGAAGTTCATTCCATTTCATCAATTAACCATAATCATAAATGGTGCAGCAACCAAGATCACAAGAAGAAGCACCATGCACAAGAACACAAAATGTATCTTGGGAAACCCTTCTCAACAAGGGAAGAAAACCCAGCCAAATCCTTTGCTATAATCTTCAGGAGAAAGACCTTTACTGCCAAGAAATACCTAGCACACAAGAGGGTGCTCAAACCCTAGAACTCTAGCACCCAAGAGAGGTGCACACCTTTTGCCAAAGAAGATTACTTGTTGAAATTTCTGAACTCACAAGAAGGATGTGTTTCTACAATGGGAGATTTCCATTTACTTATATTAGACTTGTCCTATCAAATGAAGTGTCTATTGGCACATCAGGGGCAACCTATCTAAGGCATAATATATTTATTATTATTATTATTATTATTATTATTATTATTATTATTATTATTATTATTATTATTATTATTGATATTATCCAGATTAATTATCTTTTACATTTATTATTAGACACAATAAGGCAGGGCCGACCTGTACCCTTTACATGACACTTAGGGTTACAGGTAGGTCTGACTCTTGAACAACATATAGCAAAGGATTTGATACACCCACTAGTGCTCATCCACTAGGAGTACATTCATAGGGATGTCATATCTCTGATTCACTGCATTACATAGAAGAACCAGGTATTCACACGTTCACCTCTACTCATCCACAGGCATGCCCACTCTATAGATCTGCTTTCCCACTGTCACCGATAGGAGAATCATCTGGAGTCTTCTTGTCAACTTTTCTTCTCAGAGGAGGCCAATACATAATCTTAATTTTTGTTCTCATGACAATGCACCCAACACTTTCGGATTTCACATGTTCACCTTGTGCTCAGCCACATGCACATCCTAACTCAACAGATCGTTTTTCCACTAGATAATCATCTAGAGTTCTTCTCACTCTCTGAATGGAGGAGGTTATCTCTACATTCCTAGTTTTGTATTAGGCAGGAACCACATACCCTTCTTAGGGGATTTCTCTCAGGTTTGTAAGCTGAGTGAAAGACTCACATAGCTGTTATGTTCCACATCTCATGGGTTTGTAAGTTGGAGGATGTCCCCCATAGCTACATTCATCAACACTCCATCTCAGCTAGGGAGGCATTCTTCATCATGCCAAGTCTCATACAGATGTACTCTGAATTTTGTTTTTGGTTGGAGTCATCAATACTCCCTCTCAACTCGGAAGGTGTTTTTCACCAAGTCTGTTTGGTGTAAATGTCTGCAGTCTTCTCAGGTGTAGGAAGGTACTGCAAGTATACAATTTTCCTTTGCATCATATCTCTGACATAAGAATACTTCATATCACTATGTTTCAATCCATTAGGAACCACTAGGTTCTTTAAGGAGCTTTATACACGGCTCTTTATTATCATCATAGGATCCATCTTGTGGTCAAGTAAATATGTTAGAAGTTTGTGAATCCACATTGCTTCACTCAATCACTGCTATATGCTCTGTCTCTGTGGTACTCAAGGCCACAGAGTTTTGTTTCTTGCTGCATCAGGAAACCATGGAAATATTCATGGTAGAACATCAATCAGATGTGTTCTTTCAGTCCACTGTACTTTCTACTCAATTTGAATCGTTATGTCCAGCAAGCCTAAGTTCATACTGGAGGCATATCTTAGGCTATATCCAACTGTGCCTCGTAAATACATGATTTGTTGTCGTCTAGTGAGTCTATCTAGGTTGACTCATGAAATGACTAGGCCCATTCACTATATGACATGAGTCAAGTCTGGTGTTATCTAGATGCATCAGTGATCCAAACACTATGGATTAGTCTCATCTGAATTGTTGTCAATCTTCTCCATTCAATCCATCATGGTGGATTTTCATTTTTTCATACTAACCTTCTTTAAAGTTCCCACTGCATATTTTCCTTGACTTAGGAAATTCTCATCGGTTTTCTGTTATACTTCTTGTCTCAAGAAGTTTGTGCATCATATTTAGAATTTTCATTTAGAATTCAAAGGTTACTTCTATCCAGCAACACGACTTCATGAATAAGTCATCAAAATAGGCTCTTGTTACGTTACTGTAATGAGATAGGTTTGGATCAGTAACACTCTTGTTTGAAACCCAAACTCAACAAGAATTTATCTATCTGATATAGCTTCCAACTCATGGATGATAGTACAGAAGGAAGTGTATCAGGTTCATTGGATCAAGTGTCTTATTATAGACAACTCCCTCTGTTTTTGAGAAACCTCTAGCTGTAGATACTTTCATCAGCTGCATGCTTGATCATATAGATATACTTAGAAGTTGTCCCAGATTTTCCTTTCTGAACCCTGAATAATATCACTCTTTAAGATATACTGGTATTCTTTTGTTATGGAAATTTTCCATACCAGTTCTCTCGTTGCTTCTCTAAGAAAAGAAGTCTCAGTATCAATGAAGTGGCTCATGACTGAAGGATAGTTTCGAAAAACTCTTTTGCTTTCTTGGAATGTGCCTTGAGAAACTTGTATGTTTATCTTCCTCTTGCAAAGTGGGTCTAGAAGGGCCTTTTAGAATTTATTGCAATATCTTTGAATATGTATCGGCTGAAACAACTGGATCAACTTGAGTAAGGTATATCTACCTATGAACTGCTGAAGGGGGAGAAGGTATTTGTTTCACTGTCAATCTTTATTTGTGATTCTCTTAATCTTTGAAGGAGTGTCTCTTCTTTAAGAACAACATTTATGCTTGCTCTTGTATGATAAACAACTCAAATATGATTTGGACTCCTGTACCAGGGATAATGGTCCAAGTCTTTGAGAGCTCTTATAATAGGAACAATGTCCTTCATTTATTTGAAAAATACAATCAACTATAAAATTATAGATCAAAATATTTACCTAGTTTGAAATCATGTCTTTTAGAGGAAGTACTTCTCTCTCTGCTATTCACTCTCTTGAGGTGGATCTAGATCAATATCAGTAGTGGAGGCATATTGTTTTCCCTTCTTTCTGGTTGGACAATTTCTGGCAATGTGTCCATACTTGTCACATCTGAAGCACTGAATTTCTAAAGCATCTCTTCTTTGATATCTTGGATTGGATGAAGACTTTTCACCTTTAAATGTTTGCCTGTAGTTTCTTTTGAATTTTCCTCCCTTCCTTGTATGAAGTGCAAGAGAATGATTTTCTTCTGAGGAATCTTCCACTCCTCTATTTCTAAGTCTAAGCTCTTCTTGAGTGCAATCTGTCCATAGACGCTCAAAGGTTGGTAAGGATTCTCTTCCACTGATACTTTTAATGAAAGGCTTCCATGATTTTGGAATATTCTGGAGAGTGGTTAAGACAATTTCTCTATCATACATGATTTCCTCAATGGTCTCTAGTTATTCTTTAATATCTGATAACTTCATGAAGAAGAGTGCAACTGTGTCATCTCTAGTCATCTTGGTACTTTAAAGTTGGGTCTTCAAGGTAAGAGCTCTGAGAGTGTTGTCACTTTCAAACATTCTTTTCAATGTTTTATACATATCATAGGGAGTCTTCAGATTGGCAATACGGGGCAAGAGGTGATCTCTTACTGAGTAGATGATTATTTTCCTTGCTCTGACATCATATTCTTTTATTATCTTCTTATCTATATCAGTGGTTGTTTTTGGTAGAGTTTTAGTTGTTTCATCCAAGAGATCTTATTCTTCAAGAGTGACTAGAAGATTTGATTTCCAGGGGCTGAAGTTGCTTGCTCCATCAAGCCTATCTTCCACTGAATTTTTGTTCTTCATTTTTATTGAATCCTTGCAGATTGAATTATATTGGAATTATGACTGCCAAAAATCAATTTGATAGTATCACAGATATTCTTGTTGATTCATGAAAAGGTTTCTTCAGAAAACCAAAATTAATGTTTTGCAGGAAATTTCAGCACCCTAGAAATCCTAGGGTCAAAAATCAAAATTTCTCAGAATTTCATTTTGAGAGCTTTTGGAGATGCGCTGGAAGAAAATGTACTCTTATATGCTAAAAGTATCCCTAGCATACAAGTTTTAAGGGGCTGAAACACCCAAAAGGAGAGGGTCGTACGGATTTTCTGAAAACCCTAGGAGGGTCGTACAGTTCTGCAGAAGAGGAGGGATGACTGGTAAAGGATGAGACTTGGTAGATTCTTGTGCAATGGGTTCTTTCAAGACCCATGCTTTGATACCATGTTGATTTTTCATAAGAATTAGGTTAAGTATGAAGTTCATTTCATTTCATCAATTAACCATAATCATAAATGTTGCAACAACCAAGATCACAAGAAGAAGCACCATGCACAAGAACACAAAATGTATCCTGGGAAACCCTTCTCAACAAGGAAAGAAAACCCAACCCAATCCTTTTCTATAATATTCAAGAGAGATACCTTTACCGCCAAGAAATACGTATCACACAAGAGGGTGCTCAAACCCTATAACTCTAGTTCCCAAGAGATGTGCACACCTTTTTCCAAAGAAGAGTACTTGCTGAAATTTCCAAACTCACAAGAAGGATGTGTTTCTACAATGGGAGATTTCTCTTTATTTATATTAGACTTGTCCTATCAACTGAAGTGTCTATTGGCACAATAGGGCCGACCTCTCTAAGGCATAATATATTTATTATTATTATTATTATTATTATTATTATTATTATCCAAATTAATTATCTTTTACATTTATTATTAGACACAATAAGGTAGGGCCGGCATGTACCCTTTACATGACACTTAGGGTTATAGGTAGGTCTGACTCTTGAACAACGTATAGAAAATGATCTGATACACCCACTAGTGCTCATCCACTAGGGGCATATCCATAGGGATGTCATAGCTCTGATTCACTGCATTACACAGAAGAACCAGGTCTTCACACGTTCACCTGTGCTTGTCCACAGGCATGTCCACTCTATAGATCTACTTTCCCACTATCATCGACAGGAGAATCATATGGATTCTTCTTGTCAACTCTGTTGCTCAGAGGAAGCCAATACATCATCTTCATTTCTGTTCTCATGACAATGCACCCAACACTTTGGGATTTCACACGTTCACCTTATGCTCAGCCATAGGCACGTCCTAACTCAACATATCACTTTTCCACTGGATAATCATCTGGAGTTCTTCTCACTCTTTGAATGGAGTAGGTCATCTCTATGTTCCTAGCTCTATCTCAGGCAGGAACCACGTACCCTTCTTAGGGGATTTCTCTCAATTTTGTAAGCTGAGATAAAGACTCACATAGCTGCTATGTTCCACATCTCACAGGTTTGTAAGCTGGAGGATGTCTCCCATAGCTACATTCATCAACATATGTAGAATATACAAATGGAGGTGTAGGAGTGGCCTGATGAATGGAAGGTGTTAGTGATTCCAAATACAATGCCCACAATATAGACTCAGACACAGGACATAATGGTCCTCGTGCAACAGACAGTCATAAATGGTGCCAACAACAAGAAGAAGACAACACAAGGTCCAGTGGGGGAAAGCAGCCCAGTTCAAAAGAAAAGCAGGACGTCGAATAAACCATAGGGTGGTTCTACACAAGATCCACTGTGCATAGAGAAAACACCAATATATACAATAGAACATGTGTGTGCAAAAGAATAAAGGATAGAGACACGGGATATACCCATGGAGGAAGAAGTTGGGAAGTGGACAGGCATGGATACACAGATGCCAGAAGCATATGAGCCATCAGATGCCCAAAATAAGAGAATAGGGGAGAAAGCAAGTGTCTCTAGGAAGAAGGCAAAGGCCCATAGAACACCACATCACACATCACTGACAACAGATGATGTTGAACTAGTAGCCACAACAGTCGAAGATCAACTATAATAGGTGTGGGAGAATATTGAGAAGCACAGGGCTTTGATTATGGAGAAAGTACAGGAAGTGAAAACTATGTTGGAGCAATTCAGGATCAGGGCAGAGCAACCACAATGAAAACTAGGGAAGGAATGTGTGTTGGAGAAACATTGCAAATCACAGCACAGTGGAGTGCCAATTTTATCATAACACTTGACATGTTGTTCATTGACGAGGAGGTGACACAGAAGCCCTTGAAGGAAATTTAGACATTAGACTTGGTGTTAGCCAAGGTCCTGATGAAGGTGTTGTATAAATTACAGATTAGTGCCACACAAGAAATTCAGTCTAGGGAAAGGTCTGATACGACAAACTTAAAGATAGCGTAGGAAGAGAACATCACACCGAGGAAGCAATCAGCTAATAAGGGAAGGAAAAGAAGATAGTGCATCAAAAGGTAGAGGAGATGGAGAAACACATAAGATAAGTATTTCAAACCATCCCGGACAAAATAGAGTCAGCGGAAGTATCTTTTGAGGAGAATATGAGGAAAATAGCGTAGGGTTGGAGTAGTACAAGGACCAAATAAGGGAGTTGGAGGAGCACATAGTACCCATTACTACTCTAGAAGTAAGAGCTCAACGAGAGCAAGGCACAATAGAATCTACGAAGAATATAGCGCAGACTATACATAGGATGACATAGTTGTTGGAAAAAAGTGTCCAGTTGTGGACATAGCTCTTAGAAGATGGGAGCTTGAAAGAGCTGGAAGGAAGGGAAGATAAAGTGCATGCAATAATGGCAGATTTAAAATAGTGAAAGAAGATAATGTCACTGCCAGAAAAGATTAAGACACTTGCAGAAATGAAGAATATGTAGTCATAAGAAAAGGCAGTGCTAGCAGAGAAGATTGTGAGGCAAGCTCAGTTGGAGCCTTTGCAAGAAAACGTTGAACAGATGGTCATGGAGATCGATGCAACAAAATCAAGGGTGGAGCAGATAGGCTTGGAGGGAGGAGAAATATTGAAACCTCCATTCATCGCGCAGATGGTAGAAACCATGACAGAGAAGAGCAACCAGGCTCAGGAGAAATGCCAACTTATAGAAGATATGTATGAATAAATGGCACAGACAGTGAAAGATGAAAGAGTCAGTGAGTGATTTGGGACGAGTTACGATGTCAGTGTTGGGGACTTGTTGGTGTAGGCCAATTTTGGGGAAAATCAAGGAAGTTTTGAAGGAATCAAGACAGTGCCGAAAAATAGAGCAAAAGAAGCGTCGAAAATAGAGGAAAGTCAGCATTGAGGAAACAAAGTTACAAAGTGGACAAAATACTATGGATAAGTGTTGTGGGGTATTCTACCCTACGGACTAATAAGCTAGGGTTCTAAACTTATACGCAGATCATGACCCTTAAGATTTAACTTTTAACCTTCTACCCAAAATCTCAACCCCTTTTCAAGCAAACATGGGAAGAATCGACTCACCTTTTTAATGATGATTGAAGTAGATCCTCCGTTGAGTCTTCTATTTCCTCGCTGCTGCTGCCCCTTCCACAAAGCTTCCTGCAATCAAGGTAAGACTACACATGCATGCTACTAATCTACTAGAGGGTTAGAAATAATACATAAATCAAATAACATAGATGAGATTCATGAACTTGGGACGGGAAAAGCATCTTTTTCATTAGTCTCAAAA
>ML839842.1:28587-42572 GCA_009831015.1 Picea engelmannii | reverse complement strand
TGATGAGACCCCCTTTCCCTTGGCCATGCAACCAAGAGTCACTGCCCTGGCATGGTGACCAACTAATGGCAATGTCATACTGTTAGATACCCATGGATATAATAGGTTGGCTCGTGATGAGACCCCCTATCCTCTGGTTAGGCCTTGTTTTATTATTTTTTCGGGCCCCTCTTGTTTATTGCTAAGAATATTTTTATTTCTTTCTCGGGGATCCCTCGGTGAAGCATCTCGAGGTTTTATTTTTTAGGCTTTTATCTTTCACCAGCTTGCTTTTACCTTCTGGGCCTTTAGCCCCTTTTTCCCACGAGATAAGGTGCAATCCTGAAAATAGGTCAACCCAATGTCTGGACAAGTGGAATGGGATAAGTGAGCGAGAAACAAGATGGAAAAGTGGTACTATGATGGGAGCGGACGATGGATTTTCAGAAATTCCCCCTAGTGGAAAACCAAAAACTATAGACATAGGCTTGCTAGGGCACCCTGTCAATCCCCCCAAACATGGTCAAGTGGGAAAGTGTAAAATCCAAGCAGTTGTTAGAAATAAAAGGAATCATATGCATACATTCGATGGTTTTGATGATCAAAGTGACACATACCATGATGCCCGGACTAATTACCTCATGGAGCAAGAACCATCTATGACACAGGACCAAGCCGATGGTGATGGATGATGTTGCTGCTAACAAGATAAAGATGTTGGAAGAAAGAAAAGGTGGGCCCTCCAGGGCCATGCTAAAGTCAATCCTACTCTCAGTACTCCATGTCTAAGACCTGTGGGCCTCGAGACATGATCTCCTAGTTATCCCTGAAAGTGGGGGATAATAGACCCAAATGGTCGGTCGGGTGGTTTATTAGTTGGTTGTAATCATGTGATTGCTGAGTTGTGTGCTTTTGGCTCCACTGCATGTATATTTTTGGAGGGAAGATTCAAGCATTCTAATGCCAGAGTTAAACTCTTAAATTGTTATGCACCTTATAAAGACAGGGAATGCTTCTGGCAATCTATTTTGGATTCTAGCCTACTATAAGAACAAGGGCTAATTGTTGGGGGGGATTTAAACTTTACTCTCTCTGCCTGGGAGGTTTGGGGTAGCTCCGCTAAGGTTGATCCTTTGGCATACTTTTTTTCCAGCATGCTCCATTCCACGGGTCTTGTGGATTTGCGACCATCTCATTTGTCTCTGACTTGGCGCAATGGAAGAGATGGATTGGAAGGTATATCTAAGTGGTTGGATCAATTTCTTTTGGATGGGAATCTACTCTCCAATCAATGTAAATATAGGTCTTGGACAATCAACTCCATTATTTCAGATCACAATTCGATCTGTTTTCAAATAGATTTCTCACATCGAAAAGATAGTGTTCCCTTTAAATTCAATAGTTCATGGTTATCCGAACCGGATTTTATTTCCCTTATCAGGTCAACTTGGATCTCTATGGATAAATGGACAGATAGTTCCCCTACTGTTCTACTGTGTGACAAATTGAAAAAGTTAAAGAAAGTGGTTGTTCAGTGGCAGCCAGACAAAAAACAACAACTTCGTTCAGATCTTCTGCATATCAATTTTAAAATGTCAGATCTATTTGCTAAGTGCCCATCGCAGGTGTTTAAGCAAGATGAGTTAAATCTTCTAAAGGCCCTTAAACTAAGGAAGGACAATATCCTTGCAATTGAAGAATCAACTTGGAGACTCAGAAGTCGGGCACTTTGGTTGAACAAGGGTGATAAGAATACTAGATTCTTCCATAAATTTGCAAAAAAAAGAAGAAACCAAAACACAATCTGGGACATAACAAATGAAGATGGTAATGTTATATCCACTGAGAAGGAGATTAAGGAGACTGCATTTAAGTTTTTCCAGTCTCAGTACAGTGCTCTTGAGACTGAAAACACGAGAAATCAGATTCATATCCTAAAAGATGTGCCAAGAATTTTCATTCATGATGAGAGTGATGATTTAGGCAAGCCTGTCACCTTAGAATAAATTGAGCATATTGTCAGTAAAATGTTGAAAGAGAAGAGTATGGGACTGGACGGGTGGACTCAAGAACTCTTCCAATGCTTTTTTGACATAATGGGGAATGACCTTATAAAGGTTGCCAAGGACTCCAGAATATCAAGTCACATTCCGGGCGCTCTCAATGTTACCTTATTTCCCCTTATTCGTAAGGTGAGAAAACCAGCCTCCTTTCATGATATCAGACCCATTGCTCATTGTAATTTTTTCTATAAAGTGATTTCCAAAGTCATATCCTCCTGTATGAAAGATAAATTGGCTACTAGTATTTCTCAAGAACAGTTTGGATTCCTCAAGGATAGATTGATTTTTGATGCTATGGGTTTAGCTCAAGAATGCCTGCACTCTGTAAAGTCTAAGAAATTAAGCTCAATAATTCTTAAGTTGGATTTAAAGAAGTCATACGACAAATTAAGATGGAAATTTTTACGGTTATTACTCATCCAGATTGGGCTTAAGTGGTAGGTTACACAATGGATTATGGCATGTGTGTCAAATGTTAGTATGGCAGTATTGATAAACAATTCTCCTACAAAACAATTTAAAAGTCAATGAGGTCTGAGGCAGGGGTGTCCTCTTTCCCCTTTACTATTCCTTCTAGTTGTTGAATTCCTTAGTAGGCAAATGAAAAAGGTTGTGGAAGCTGGATCCTTCAAAGGTATCAAGGTCTCTCTTGAGAATTTCATTTCCCATTTGTTTTTCGTTGACGATGTGCTCATCCTTGGTGATGCAAATTTCGAAGAATGGAAGACCTTTCACTCTCTTTTAACTAATTTTTGTCAAGCTTAAGGTATGGTCGTCAACTACAAAAAGTCGTGTTTCCTAGCATAAATATTGATCTAGAGTTAGAGGATAAAATGCGGTTAGTATTTAATATTTAGTTTATGGATATTGAGGATGCAATGAAGTGTCTTGGTTTCTATCTTAAGCCCAATAAAAATCGAGTGGTTGATTGGAATTGGCTAATACAAAAATTGGAAAAGAGAATTGGGAGTTGGTCCTTTCGATGGTTATCCTTAGGCAGCAGGCTAGTTTTAGCAAAGTCGGTTTTACAAAGTTTACCTGTGTATTGGCTCAGCTTGGTTATGATCTCGTCCTCCATATTGCACAGAATTCAACAATTTATAACAAAATTCATATGGAGAGGGGCTAGGAAAGATACTGGCTTCCATTTAGCTAAATGTCAAAAGTTTGCTTTGCCAAAGGAAAGTGGTGGATGGGGTTTGTGCAATATCAACTGGTTTTCCCTTTCTTTAGCCGCTAAATCTTGTTGGAGGGATCTATTTGGTAGTGGTCTGTGGAGTTTGGTGCTAAGAAAGAAATACCTAAAAGGCATAGATATTCCTTCTTGGATTAGAAGAAATAAATTTAAATTTTCGGTTGCTTCTATCATATGGAAGAACTTTATGACTTCCATGCCTATAATTAAGAGATGGTTGGCCTGGACTGTGGGCAGTGGCAAGAAAATTATTCTCGGCCTGGATCCATTCATTGGAGGCAATTCTATGTGTTTTCTTTCTAGACCTCTAATTAATCATCTCAACAATTTGCATATCTTCACATTAGCCCAAGCTGCTCATCCAAATGGTTATGGAATTTCTCCTTGCTGGAAGGAATCTTTGCGTCTTAGACTTATGGGTGAGTTGGCCTTTGAATGGGACAACTTCCTTTTTATGCTTTGTAATAATGGTATCGCATTTAATGATTCTTGTGATATACTCGTTTGGTCTTGGAATCGGGCGACCGGTTCAATCATTGTTAAGTTAGCATACCAATCCTTATTATTTTCTAATAATCTGGATGAGAATCGATGGTGGTTTAAGGCAATTTGGCAAGTTAAAGTTTCTGGCAAAATAATTTGTTTTATCTGGTTATGCTTGATGGATTGTATTCTTACAGGTGTTAATTATAAAAGAATAGGAGGAATAGGACCTATAGCATGTAGCTTATGCCTTAATGATGAAGAAACGATTGCTCATCTATTTGTGCATTGAGTTGTTTCTAAATCCATTTGGGATGAAGTTCTTTTATTTCTGAAGATTCTGGATGCCTGGGGACAAAATGGTTTAGAAGAGAATATTTTTAATTGGTTCATTAAATACCCTAAGATAAGACATATTCCTTTTCTTGTGATATGGGGAATATGGAAATACAGGAACAAGATGTTATTTGAGAACTGGTCTAGACAAGATTCCAACATTTCAAAAAAAATCCTTCTTTCAATACATGATTCCCATTATGAGTTTAAGCCAGATAGAATCGATTACATTCTCAGCCCAGTTTACTTTGATGACTCCCCCATTAGATTCTTTGATGGTGTTGTTGATGGAGGTTTTTGTGGTATAGGTTTTTTCCTCAAAATTAGTATAGACCATTACTTCAAAGCACACTTTGCAGGGGGTGAAGGTAGGAATATGAAAGCTGAACTATTGGGCTTATGGGGCCTCTTATTTCTAGCAACTAGTCTATCTCTAAACAATATGATGGTCGTTGGTGATTCAAAAGTAATGATAGATTGGATAAAAGGGGAAGCTAATATGAACATCATCCACCTTGGGCCATGGAAAGAGAAGATCTGGAGGTTAAAAGATAGCTTTGAAAGGCTCAAATTTATGCATGTTCACAGAATCTACAACACTATTGTTGATCAACTTTCTAAAAAGGCTTTGAATTGTTCTCCTAGATGGATTTATTTTGAGGAACTTGTGTAAGGAACAATTATCCATGTGGATAGACTTCCATTGTTTTAACTGTCAGTTTCATAAGTGGTCATTTAGCTTTTAGATACTATTTATGTAGTGTCGATATGGATGTATAACTATAGAAATGATTGTATAATTTTGGACATTATAGTATCTTTATGATGAAGACAAGAATAGTAGTTAGCAATGCCTTTTATAAGCCCGATAAGAGACATATAGAATCAATGCTCAATGTAACCATCTCATGTATTTTTGAAAGTTTCACTTGATTCTCAATAGAATAGCAGTGAAACTACTTTTTTCTGCGTGAAAAAAAAAAGATTTACCTAGTATACCTCTCTAACAATATTTTATATAATGATATGGAAACACTCTACATGAGTATATAAATGTAATTGTGTATCAAAAAAAAATTGAGAGTTAGAATTAATTCAACTTGAGTTTATATTTTTTTAAACATTATCCACTATGCACACCTCTCTTGGGGATGAGCGAGTTGAAACTATAAATGAGTGGACCTTTCATAGTTTCCACAATCATTCATAGTTCTAGCCCATTTTGGGCCCCGGATTTGGGAATGAGGCTAAATGGTATTTACTATGTTATTTATTAAAGGCATTATTATGGAGGATAAATGGTATTTACTATGTTATTTATTAAAGGCATTATTATGGATGCTCTTGGTGATCTTTAGTTCTTGTTTTGGATTATACAATGGTGTTTGTACTTTTGTGTTAGAGTGTATAATGTCGTAGTTTGGGATTCATTATGGATATGATTTGACCAATGATGGTTGTTTGTAAATGTTGGCTCACATAAATTCATGGCTAAGAGGGATAAAAAAACTTTGAAGTGCAACTTTCAATTTTTTTTATTTTTAAAAATTATTTAAATATTATTATTTCTTATATTTGGTAGATTTGGATTAAGATGGATGAAATTAGTGACATTCATGCATAATGGTGTTAAAATTAAAATTTGACAATACATTTTAACAATTGTGTGTTTGTATGACAATGCATGGGGTTGCCATTGTAAAAAAGTATGATTAGACATTGAATCTCATGGGACTATTATGTTCAATGTCTATGCAAAGCTTGATGGGAGTTGGATTGTGTAATGCACAAAAGCTCTAGCAAATTACATGCACCATTGTAAAAAAGTATGATTAGACATTGAATCTCATGGGACTATTATGTTCAATGTCTGTGCAAAGCTCAACGAGAGTTGGATTTTGTAACGCACAAAAAATCTAGCAAATTACATGCACATTTGCATTGTAGATCTGGGGTCCATTGTAAGGTACCATATCTATTATAATAGCTAAAAACAAAAAAAATGCAGAAATTAACAATGGAACAACACAATAGATGAAATCACAACACCAAAATAATACATTTATTGATAGGAAACAATGTTCACTTGCCTCTTCGAGGGTGCAACCTCCAGTAAAGCAACACTCTATTACAATAATTCTCAAGAAAAAACTTCTCATGCTCGTGACTCTTATTTATACTAAATATATCTACCAAAAGAACAATCTAAAGGAAGATCTTCTAGAAGCAGAAGCGTCTATAAGGTCTTCTTACATTTGACTTATTCTTCCTTATTACTAGGCCTTATTAATATTGGCCTTCATTACATGGAAAATATAATTTTCTACCTACGTGAGGGGTTAAGGAGGTTAGGTCCTTACCATGCTCTCCCCCTTCAAAAACAAACTTATCCTTAAGGCTTGAGATGAGGAAATTGTTGTAGAATGGTAGCTGGCTCCCAGGTGGCATCTGTTGGAGTTGTAAATTTCCACTATACTAACACTTTGTTGATGGTGCACTGACAGAGATGACGCTCACGTTGGTCCAAGACTGCTTGTGGATGCAGCCAAATGGATCTTTCTTCATCCAACTTGGGAAGACTGGTTTGAGTTTGGCACTTAGTTCCAATCACCTTCTTTAAGTAGGAAACATAAAAAACATGATGGAGCTTAGAATAACTGGGCAAAGCTAACTAATAGGCCACCTTCCCACACACTTGAGAACTGTATAAGGACCATAAAATTTGGGCGCTAGTTTCTGACAATGGTCATCCTTGAGTGAAGTGTACTTATAAGGTTGCAGTCGAAAAAACACCTAAACCCCTTTAGTAAATTGACGTTTTGAGCAACCTTGATCTGCTTGTTGCTTCATGTGATTTTGAGCCATGACCAAATTCTCTTTGATGGTACGGAGAATAGCCTCTCGAATTGTAAGATTTTGGTCTACCGCTTGGACCTTCAAGACGTCGGGCATGTATGAGAGAATTGAAGGTGGATTTTGTCCATATACTGCTTCAAAAGGAGTCATGCGAGTAGTTGTATGGTAAGAAGTTTTGTACCACCATTCAACTAGGGGTAACGATTGAGCCCATTGATTTTTCCTTTTAGATGCAAAACACCTCATATATGTTTCCAAACACTTGTTGACAACTTCAGTTTGACCATCCGTCTGGGGATGATAGGCGATGCTAATATGCAATTGGGTGCCTTGTAGCCTCAATAGTTCTTGCAAAAAAATGTTAGTGAAAGTGGGGTCTCTATCAGAAACAATAGAATGAGGCATGCCATGAAGCTTGAAGATATGATCCATGAAAACTTGAGACATTGTGGAGGTGATAAATGGGTGTTGAAGAGCACATAAATGAGCATACTTGGAAAGACAATCAACTACCACCATGATGACTGACTTATTTCTTGAATTAGGTAAACCAACAATGAAATCCATAGAGAAATCCCTCCAAATAGCGGGTGGAATCGGAAGCGGTTGTAGTGTGTTTGAGGCTTTGACTGTTTCTACCTTGTTGCATTGACAAACATCAAATTCTGCCACAAAAATGAGAATGTCATGTTTCATTCCATCCCAAAAAATAGAATGTTTGACCCTATCATAGGTTTTGGTAAACCTTGAGTGCACAACTATGGGTGTAGCATGAAGCTCAGAAAGCACCAAGGATTTAAGTTGTGACTGTTTACTTAAATACAGACGACCTTTGTAGCGAAGCTCAACATTTTGCCAAGAGTACCCTGAGGAAACTAGAGAATTGTCTTGCAATTGTTGGATTAGATGCAAAATTTTGGGATCTTGCAACCATTCATAGCGAACAACTTAGAGCCAATATGGTACAATGAAGGAGAGGGAAAAAAGGGACCCTTCATCTCCATATTTTCTTGAAAGAGCGTCAACAACCACATTGTATTTTCCTTTCTTGTGAATAATCTCATAATCATATCCAAATAGCTTAGTCACCCATTTTTGTTGCTATGGGGATGAAAGACGTTGCTCCAGAAAACACTTGAGGCTCTGATGATCTGTCTTAATTTGGAAGTGTTGCCCCAAAAGATAAGGGCGCCAGAGATCCACTTGTTACTGTTGCAAATCACTGCTACAACCATACTAATTCATACTAATTTGTTGTATACACCTACACAACTTGCACCTAACTCATTCAGAAATTGCTTGTGAGAATTGCCAAATAATCTACTAGATAAATGCTAAGTTTATATGGTGTTTTCTTGCAATTCTAAGCACTAGAACTTGTTGTTGTTACAAAAGATTGCTACAACCATCTAATTGTAGTAAATTATCTGCAAAATTAACATTCAAGGCTAGCCATACATTGCTAAATTTGCTTGTGACAATTAATTATCATTCTACCTAGTTAAAGCTACATTTTCTTATATTTTTCAAGCAATTTCAAGGCATATGTTTTTGCGGCTGTTACAAAATACTTATTGTTGTTGTAAACTATTACATTGCTGCAATTTTTTATCAACTAGCCTATTTTTTGAAGGTTCATGGTCTTATGAAGCACTAACATCATTTCTTGTACTTGAAAGCTGCCATATTTTCTTTGTTGTCTTGTTCTGGGCATGTACACTCTATTTTTTACCATTGCTTCATCCGTTAAAGACCTTAAGAATCTTTTGAATTGAGTGACCAGTGAGAGGGGGATTTTCGTGCATCCTTGCCTTAGTTTTATCATCCCTTTATGTCACTAGGGACGTCTACCTTGGGGTAACTTTGATATACTCCTAAACAAAAAGGGGTTTCCTATTAAGGTGACAGTGACAGGTCACCCCTTGTTACGCCAATCTTTCATTCACTTACCTTGGGCTTTGGGAAAGTACACATTGTGCGATAACATTTTGGCGTCGTTTTCGGGGAACATCGAGTCAATTTTCCTCAAACGACACTTTTTCGGTAAGCCTTTATCCAAAGTCTTTACTTCACAAAGCTTACCTGGCGACTCCACTGAGGGTGATTCCCTCTTTTCCCTTTGATGATCCCTAGAAGGATTATTTTGTGACTCCACTAATGATAAAGCAAACGACGGCTTCTCTATGAGACCCACGTAATTTTAAACCCTTGGATATGAGTAAAATTCCAGGTTACCCTCGACGAATGCCTCCGAGGTATGAAAATTGGCTCCCAAGATTCACTGGTAATGATGGGGTTAGGGCATAAGATCACATGGATAATTTTTGGGCTTTCTTTCAACTCCACCCTATCAATGATGATGTTGAAGATTTGGCAATGAAGCTTTTCTCAGCTACTCTTCATGGCAGTGTTAGGAAATGGTATTGTGATCTCCTTGATGCTAGCATCACATCTATGGACCAGTTATAAAAAACCTTTCTCGAGAAATGGGGTATTAAATTAGAAGATATCCCCATGCTAATAAAAAGATTTGAGTACATGAAACAAAATAAGAATGAAATTGTCAAGGAATCCCATACTAGGTTCAAGAATTTGCTACAACAAATTCCTAGAAGCCATTTTCTTGGAGATAAGTACCTCGCTTACCTCTACATCAATGCACTCTTAGTGCATTTGGGGTTTCTCCTCAGTAAAAAGGGGCCAAGAAAAATCCAAGTAGCGTATCACATGGCTATACAAATCGAGGAAAATATCTCCTTTTTCAAGGGAGAACACCTCTTTACCCCAAATACTCTTAGTCTGGAGAGATTAGTTTCCGTTGAGACCTTTGTTAGTAAATTCCAAGAAAGAAGGGAACACGACATCGATCAACAAGAGGTTGAGGATAAGGATCTTGATGAAGGTTACCAATCCCATTGATATGAATTTATGCAGGAACACAACAAAATACACAAATAACCATGAATACAAAGATGCAGCGGAAATGACACTTCATTTCATTAATATCAAAGCACTGAAATTTGTTTACAGACAGAATGGAAATAAACTATCTAGGGCATTGATAACTTATCTCTGAGAAGAGATGTGGTGGCTACAGGCCTCTGAACTCTGTGTTACACCGAGGCTCGAAGGACTATATATTATTGAGAAACAATGGAAACCCTAAACATCCAAAAACCTAACCCTAGGAGATGAAACGCCAGAATATGGGCCCCGACGGGGTAAATTGGTACATCAATTTCCCAGGGTCGTAACTTTGGCATACTATCTCTGTGTCACACACATGATACATTGTTAGAAATATATATCCGAGGAATACAACTGCTAACAATGAATATCAAGTCTAGAACAAACCTATATTAGTCGGATGTTTGATGCCCAAAAAACGTCGTTTAGGGTCTCAAAACAGCTCCGGAAGTTCAGGACCCAAAAAAATGCCAAAAATAGTAAATTGTGCTACAATTAAGGAAACTGAAAAGCTGAAAGAAACAATGGTGGGGGTCCAAGTGGAATAAGAGGGTGGACACCAATATCCACCTAGATCAAACCTCCCCCCTTAGGAAGCAATGGTCCCTGTTATCGCACAGTTTGTAGTTTAGGTCATAGACTACATGATAGAGATCAAATTGGCGTAACAAGAACCTTCCCCACCCAATGCCACCTCGATGGGGAGGTTCTTTTTGTTTAGGGAGGTTAGCCCAAGGGAGACATCCCCGGCAACCTGGGGTTTGAAGAGGCAGAAAGTATAAGGTCAAGTTTTAGAGTTCCCTCCTCACAGGTTACCACCAATGTCAGATGGTCTGGCTAATCAGCCAATAAATGAAGTGTATGCCCTATCGAGAACACCTGCCTAGAAAAAGACAACATCAACACATGGGTTAGTTTGGTTAGTTAGGGTTTCAAAATTTAGTTTTGAAAGTAGTTTTACACACTAAAGCTTCAACGTTGGAGGTTAGATATCGGTGCCTTAGGGTATATGGAGTCAAATAAGAAAAGGGCACAAGATTTTGAAAGGACGATGACTTAAAGACTAGAAGGTAGGGTTCTATGGTGCTGCAAAGGCAGGGCCCTAGAATCAAAACCCTAAGGGAAAGAGGCTCACTCTGGTGTTGCTTAAGCAAGGCCTCATGCTCTTTCCTCCTTCTCTAAATCAACTCGGCAAAATAGCTAGCCTAAAGAATAAGTCTAAGGGAGAAAGTGTTGTAAAGACAAGGCTTTCAAACCCTAGAAGATGAAAACCCTATGTGTAGATAACCTAGTCCTAGGACGTCACCCTCTTTCAACCTATAAACTTCAATGCTAGCTCAAGGGTAGAAGCAAGATAAGTGTAGCAAAGGCTAGGCTTAATCTCTTTTCTTCAATGGTTGAAAAAATCTCTCTCTAAGGGGACATGTAACAATGACCTACTTGTGTGCTTGTTACCTAGGGTTTTAAATCAACAATATTATAAGCAAATGCAAGAAATTACACCTACAACTATTCAATTAAGAAGTTTTACAAGAAAATTCACTTACATGTCATGAAGAAAAGCATAAGCAAACCCTAGTTGTAAACCTTCCTTGAGAGAAATGCCATAAAATGCCAAAAGTATCCTTCCAATAGAAACTGCACCTCACTTATGCAACAAATATACCCAAGAAGGGCGCAAAAATCAGACCTCACAAGTGTGAGTCAATTTGTGTTATGTTATAATGAGGGAAAACATCCTCAATTTATATCATCCAATGACCTTTAATTAAAAATAGGTCATTAAAACAATCAACAAGGATAATAACTAAAATCATATTGTTTTACATTAAACTACCTAAAAAAAACCCTAAATGAGCAATGAGCAAGACGTCTAGCCGCTTTGAGGGAGACGTTGGCCCTTTTTAGGGAAAATCACAGCACTAGAAGACAAACGTTGGCCCTCTCTGGGCCTCCAAAATCTCCACACGTGCCAAACTGCCCTGTCAAAGTGCCATGCGCTGGAGGTGACGTCAAGGGCCTCTAGAAGACGTCCTAGGTCAACAGAGGGACACGTTCCACCTGCAGTGGGTCAACCCCTTAGGGCTGGGCTCAGCCAAGGCATCCTGGATGAAAATGTCCTTCTTCTTCTCTTGTGCAAAGGCTTGACCAATCATTGTCCTGTCTCTGTTCCTGATGAGGTCCCAACAACCATATGATGGGATCTGCAGCCCCATGGAGGTTCGAACTAATCATCTCCCCATGTGTACCGATCCACTTGGTACCTATCTGTCGAGCATGGTCCTGCACATCAAAAAATTCGCCCTCCATGGGCTCATTAGTCCTCGGGATCATAGCAATGTCAATCATATTTCATCATTAATTTTATCAAATGCATGCATAAAACCCCTAGCATATCATCTAATAGCTCAAAGATATTACAATAATCTACTATACAAAGATGAAGAAAAATACAAAGTGCCCCACTGGGCCAGCATCCATAAGAAAAGGAAAGTTCCCAAAGGATATCATCCAAGCCATGTAATACGAGGTGGTATGGTCTAAGGATGTCCAGACATAGTGAAAGACAGGGGTGGATATTATCCGTGGGTGCCTTTGTAGGAGGCGAGTTGTACCTGTCATAGATCCAATTCTTTCCAAGCCCTTTATTGCCTTTATTCTTTCTTTTCTTTATTGCTTTTTCTTTCTTTTTTATTTCAAGGTCTAACTAGAGGACATTGCCTTGGCGTGGTGACCAGAGTTGACAACGTTACCCACGAGTACTTTCACAGAGATGATAAGGCTGGCTCATGATGAGACCCCCTTTCCCTTGGCCATGCAACCAAAGGTCACTGCCCTGGCGTGGTAACTAGATAATGGCAATGTGATACTGCTAGGTACCTATGAACATAATGGGCTGGCTCATGATGAGACCCCCCATCCTCTTGGCTAGGTCTTGTTTTGTTATTTTTCTTAGGGTCCCTCTTGTTTCTTATTGAGAGGCTTTTTATTGCCTTCTCGGGGATCCCTAGGCGAGGCATCTCTAGGTTTTATTTTTATGGCTTTTATCTCTTACCAACTGCTTTTACCCCCTGGGCCTTTAGCCCCTTCTTCCCACAGGATAAGGTGTAACCCCATAAATAGGCCATCCTAATGTCCAGACTAGGGGAATGGGATAGATGAATGGGAGATACGATGTAAAAGTGATATAATGATGGGAGCGGATGATGGCTCTTCAAAATCCCCCCTGGTAGCTAACCAAAACCTATGGGTACAAGCTTGCTAGGTTACCTTGTCAATCCCCCCAACCTTGGTCAAGTGGGTTAGTGTAAGATCCAAGCAGTTGTCAGAAATGAAAGGAGTCTGATGCATATATCTGAAAGTTATAATGATCAAACATGACACATACCATGATACCTGGACCAACTACCTCATGGAGCAAGAGTCTTCTCTGATGCAAGTCCAAGCCGAAGGTGATGGATGTTGTTGCTGCTGATAGGACAAGTGTGATGAAGAAGAATAAAGATGGGCCCTCCAGGGCCATGCTCAGGTCAATCCTGCTCTTGGTACTCCATGTCTAGGACCTGTGGGCCTCGAGACATGATCTCCTAGTTATCCCTAGAAATTGGGGATAACATCTGGATCCAACTCGGGGACATGTGCTCATCGTAGAGCGCATGAGAACCTCAGCATATCTGGAATAAACCTGCAGACCTTCTCACACTCGAAAAGGGCATTAGTAACAAAGGTGTGGTGGTATTTCCACCCCGCAAATATAATATATATGTATATGATTGAAATAAAGCAATCAATATGCATGTGAGGAAACAAACTAACATGAAATGCAGATGGTATAATACACGGGAAAATGCCTACCTACCTATACTTACTTGTACAGTCATGTCCCACCACCTTGGTGGGGTTTGATGAGGTGTTCGCTAATGGGTAATGGGCGCCTTCTTCCTTTCAAAGTGGACAAATAGTACGAGTTATCAACTGATTCCATTCCAACTTTGAAAGGTCCGAGCCATGATTGCGTACTTCCTTTCACATTAGTTGGCTCTCCTTTCTGAGTATCCCACATCCATACCAAATCTCCCTCCTTGTATTTCCTGATCTTGTGTTTG
>ML839841.1:16848-42572 GCA_009831015.1 Picea engelmannii | reverse complement strand
TTGAACATTATATGACAGTTTACTTTTGAAGTTTGAAGTTTGAACTATTGACTGAATCTTACAACTCTTTGGTAATGAATATGATGCTCTAGAGTCTATTTCATTTTGTGCTTGATGTTGTTTGTTACAATCTGTTGATGACAAATTTTATACGATTGATGTTATGTGTACCAAATGGTTGAATGTTTTAATGATCATCACTAATCCAGTATCCAGTAGTTAAATGATCTTAAATCTATGTTTTCATGTTTTTTGCAATTGAAATGACATTCTGCATGTTTTTTTATATATATGCATCAAAATATATTAAAATATGTATTATATAAAAAATGCTCCCGCTCCCGGATTTTTTTGAAAATTGCACTTTTCAGTCCCGCTCCCGCTTCCTGCTCCCAACAGCCTTGATGTACACTATGAACTTTCTCCTTGTCTCCTGAAGCACCTTTGTACTTGATTTATTGCAAACTCGAATACAAATGCTTGTAGACTATTTCAGGTCGAAAACACTAGTTCTGGACTTGTATTTATGATTCTGCCTTCTGTCACATGTATTCCTGACATGCCTTGGATCACACCTTCACCCTAACTTGTGACTGTAGTGACTGCAACTCTGCTGCCCTAACATTTCATCATGCACCGCACAATAATATACATAAACAGTTCTTTTTATTGCCGAATACAAAATTGCATTGAATGAATCAAGCAGTTTAATCTGCTCACTTTGTTTTCCATGTTTTTCCTTTTAAGAATTTGATTAATATGCTAGTGTCCACCCAAATAATTTCTGGAATGATGATTGTGGTTGACTGTTTATTTTGAGTGGATAATATATGCTGATAAAGTCGTGATTTCCTGTAGGTTCATCCAACATTGATGCTTATTGGATTCATATTGCTAAGTGGCGAAGGTGGGTAACACACAACGTCCTTATTTGAATTTATTTGCTAAAGTGATACAAAAAATGTCTGAGAACTTCATTTTCTATATTTGGATTAGTAAGCATTATTATGTTGAGATATGAATAATTGGTTTTCTATGTTATTCGTGCCTACATTACTGAATTGAAAGTAGGATTGGTGTTAAGGGCAGCTTCAATGACATTGTTTTTGTGTGCATTTCAGCCATGCTAGTATATAAGACAGTGCCTGGAACTAAAAATTACAAAAAGGCTGTGCATCTGGTGCTGCAAGGTCTTGCCCTTGGCCTGGCTATGATAGGCATCTGGGCAGCTTACAAGTTTCATAATGACAAGGGGATTGACAACTTTTACAGTCTACATTCATGGCTTGGGGTGGCTTGTGTCTTGCTATTTGGTATCCAGGTATAACAACATTTCTAATATTCTTTGAGATTTTTCTTTCTTTATCTATGTTGTTTAATTGTCGATCATTTATTTGTCTTCAGTGTAAAAGCCTGTAGTTATTTGAATTGATTTTTTTGTTGGTTTGTCTGTTGCTATCTTACCAATTACTTTTGCAGTGGGCTGTTGGCTTTGCCACATTTTGGTACCCAGGTGGTAGTAGAAATTCAAGAGCTACTGTGTTACCATGGCATTCATTTTTGGGACTGTACATATATGGATTGGCTGTGGCAACTGCTGAAACTGGGCTTTTAGAGAAACTTACTTTTCTGCAAGCAAGTAAAACAATTGCAAGATATTCAACAGAAGCCCTATTGGTGAATTGCTTAGGCCTTCTACTGGCCCTGCTTAGTGGTTGTGTGATTTTGTCTACAATATCACCGGCGAATGCTAAAGGTGATGCTTTCAAGCAAGGTGACGTTTTCAGGGCATCGGAGTAGTGCTTTTCAACTAGCTTTGTCAGAATCTTTATCCTCAACCAGCTTGATTGTAATTGACCATATTTCCACGGAGAGCTAAAATTTGCGTTGCATGTGCTGTGTTTTCTGTTGCATGCTGCTTCCTTTTCGTTTTGGAACTTTGGATCATATTTCCGTCATAAACCAATATACATGTACACCAAGATTGTTACATCTAAGAGAGAGCAGTTACGCATGATCCCCTAGCCAAATCTGCAAAAAGAGCTAGCATGTTTGATTTGGTTCCCACTTGAAGAGTATCTTTATTTTTTTGAAAATAGCATTTCTAGCTGAAATTTAGAGAGTTAGATTTCATTTAAATTCAAAAACGTCTCCTCGGTTGAAAAAAATATTCTTCCTATGAAAAGTTGCTTGACACCATTCTTTCCATAAGAAAGAGATGAGATGATTGTTAGTCTCATTGCATCCCACATACTCTTCCCTGCGTGCCAGATCATCTGTTTGTCCCAATTATGACCCCTTTTCAATGAAGAAGAGAAACAAAGAGAACGCTATACTCAACCACAATCAAAGCGCAAAGTGTTTTGGCAACTTTGGAATTCAACATTACATGTTTAACCATTTCAAGTTTGTGACAAACCACACTACATTTATTTGTAAGACCTGTGCAATATAGTTGATTCTTTACCGTTAAGCTGTTATGACTTCTGACGGACCAACTAGAGAAGCATGCGAGTTCTAAAAGAAGAGTGGGACTTCCATAGACCTTGACACCTCTCCGTCCCCGTCCACCTTGTTTTGTTATCTTAAACCACTTGTTTTCAAGATGATATGCTATTAAACAAGTTGGCGAATGTATAAAACTCCTTGGTTTGGTTGTTTATAAATGGCTTCTCAAAAGATCATTTCCAATCCTTCCAAACAGGGCTGCGAGCTTCCAGATTTAGTTTAGACAATCATTTAGCATCATTTGATAAAGTGCAGTCAAAACGGTTTAGTTGTTAGCTTGAAGTTTTTGAGACCTATTAAGAGTTTTATATGACCAATTCTAATACCCCATTTGGAACTCCTGATATATAATATTGTCATGCAAAAGCATGAATGCTATCTAAATAGTCGGGAGTCAAAGTGCAAAGTCCCCATTATTATAAGTTATTTTATTATGTCATCAAAATAATACATACATATAAAATGACCTATGATGTAATGTTTAAGTAAAAAGTAGAACCCAATACATATAATTATAATAAAAAGAAATCAAGAACACTAAAGAACTTGGAAGAGAGAAATATTTCTTAGATTATAAAATAAAGAGATATTTCTAATACTTCATTTGACACTACTGTATAATATTGTCCATGAGAAAACTTGAATATTTTGTTTTGATGTATCTAAATAGTTGGGAGTCCAAGTGCAAAGGCCTCATTCTTATATTATATGTTAATTTGTTATGTGATCAAAGTAATCATATATAAAGTAAAGAGTATAACGTAATACATATATGTATAACAAAAAGAAATCAAACACAAAGAAACCAAGAACATGAAAGAATTTGGAAAAGAGAAATACTTATTGGATTAGAAAATGAAGAGAGCATGCCTTTTTATAGTAGAGGAATGACAAAACCTTAAGTGCATAAATCCTAGTTTTTATTTATTTGAATAAACCCTAGATACATGAACCTTAAAATGACTTAAATATTATATAAGTCATTAATACAACATTAAGGCATGATTTAGAGTAAGTTAAAAAGTGACTTTAATAATATGCATAAATCCATAGTCTAGATGACCATTATTAACTTAATAACTCTAATATCCTCCCTTAATTGTCATTCTAGAGACTAAACCAAATTTGCCTATGAATTTTACAAATTTATCTAGGCCAAGAGACTTGGTGAAAATATATGTTGTTTGGTCCCTAGTTGGGCAATATTTCATCTCTACTTCTCCATCTTGAACAAGTTGTCAGATGAAATGACAATACACATCAATATGTTTGGTTTGCTAATGGAAGATGGGATTCTTTGCTAGATTGAGAACTCCCTAATTATCACAAAAATGTATCATGGGCTCATTTTGATAAACTTGCAAATCTGCAAGCATTCTTCTAAGCCAAACTGCTTTACATGCCCTTTTGACTCCTACACTGTGTTATGCTTATGTCGAGGAAAGTGAAACTACATGTTTCTTGTTGGTCAAAGAAATGTCCTTGTCAATATTGAACATGTAACATGTTTTAGGCTCTCTATCAATCATGGGTCTTGCCCAATCTGAGTTTGAATAACCACACAACTGAGGCTCTTTTCTTATCCCATATAGAATGCCAAAATCCAATGTTCCCTTTGCATATCGTATCACTCTTTTTAGTGTTGTCCAATGTTCTATTTTTGGAGCTTGCATAAACTAGGATATATAATTAACTGCATAGCTCAAGTTAGGTCTAGTGTGGTTAGATAGATCAAGTTGCCCACTAGTTCCTTATATATTGATTTATTAATTACCTTTGAATTGGTGTTGGCTGAAAGTTTTATCCCTTCTCCATATGTTTAGATAAGATTATGCAATATGCGATCTTGAACTTGTCTAACAAGCCTTTGACATATTTTGTTTGTGAAACAAATTTATGATTATTTTTTTGGCTAAACTTCTACAAAAACAATAATGTAGGAGGCCTAATTATTTGTTTGCCAAACATCTACATCTAAGCAATAATGTAGGAGGCCTAAATTGGTCATCTCAAAAGCTAAACATAACTCAAATTTTACCTTTGCAATTACTTCTGCCTCCCTACATGTGATGAATATGTCATCAACATGTATCACTAGAATTATCACATAACCATTATTGTTTTTTATATAGAGATTGGAGTCATAAGGACATATTTTGAATCACTGCTCTCCCAAATATATGTCAGTTTTGATGTACCATGCTCGAGGAACCCACTTCAGTCCATAATGCTCAGTAATGCATTAGCTTACATGCCTACAATTAATGACTGTAAGCAAAAAATAATGTTTGAACAAAGAAATAGTTGGATATAACACCCTGCACTGGTAACAATCACCCATGTCATCGACAATATAGGACATCTTTTGAATCACTGCTATCCCAAATATATGTTAGTTTTGATGTATCATGCTCGGGGAGCCCACTTCAGCCCATAATGTACAATAATGCATTAGCTTACATGTCTACAATTCATGACTGGAAGTAAACAATAATGTTTGAACAAAGAAACAATTGGATATGACACCACACACCAGTGACAATCACTCCTGTCATCAACAATAGAGGTTGGTAGATTCCACTAAGAAAAAGATGTGATTTCAGACCTTATGAAGAGTAAAGAGTGCCCAAACTTTGAATTTGGGTGGTAGAGATCACATGCCCCCCAATTTGTGAAGAGCCATCTCTATTAGGGCACCAACCTTTCCACAATACGATAACATGAAGAGCTAATAACACAATGGCTCCAATTAGTATAAGTAGATGTGTGAAGGGTAAACTAAGTAGATGAAAGTTAAGAAAGACCAAGCCCTTTGGAAAATTGGTAAGGTGAATTGATGGCGTTAGGAGACTCTTCAAGCCACAATTCACACTTTTTAAGATGTGGATGAACCACAGAGCATCACCATGAGACTAAAGTCTCTTAATAAAGAAATCCTCCAAAATCACTGCTCATTGTTAGAGGAGGAGAAAGTATGGGATATAATGGAACAACTCAACTGTCCTGGGTCACTATTGGAGATCAACTTGGGGCCAATATTTTGCCTCTATTCCTATGGTAGTCTCTATCATGTAAATAATCTATTTAAGGGTTTCCCATGCAATCCTTTGTATTTATTTTTACATAGGAGATAAAAGGTTGTTATGTAACCTACATATTAAATTTTACATGTACTCGAAATCTTTTTACCATACTGTAAATAAATATCATAGTCAACAATTGTTGCTATATCGACAAGGGGCCATCGATAATGGGAGAAAGTTTGCTTTTTGATTCGACTTATGCTGAGAATAAATGAACTACAAAGGAAAATACTGTTGATATTATGGTAGCTGCGGGAGGTATTTACCTCCATGTGTAAACCTGGCAAGGATAGAATACTCCGGGAAGCAAGAAGAAACCCTAATGAGTTGGCTAATAACCCTAGAAGACTTGTTGGCTCAAGAAGATAATTTATATTAGGTTATTAGCCTCCAAGAGAAGAAGTCGGCCATAAATAATATTATATACCGAACATACATATACCCAGAATGAGAAGTTGGTCCTGGCAGTTAGCCAGAATTGGTATAAATACGGGAGGCCGGTTCTCATTCTGGCAGGCAGTCTCAGAATTGCAGTGCCCAGTCTTGTGCGCACTACAGTTGCCCAGTTTTTGTGCAGGTTTGGAGGAGAGCTGCCGTTGTAGCTGTTGCAGCTAGAAATTACACTTGGACTATCTCTTGGCTAGGGTTTGGACTATCTGATCAACTCTTTGTGATGCGATATCCTTGGGGAAAGGTGCGCTACCCTTTGTTTGGCTATCTAGCCTAGGGTTTGCTTCCAGAGTGATTCTCTGTCAAGGTTAAGGTGCCCGGAGGGTGGCTTCAACCTATGGTTAGGTGACAAGGGTATTGTCAATGGTAAAACGAGCACACATCTTTCATATTATAACAAATACAATAGAAAAAAAAATACAGTGAAACCCAACTTCTATTATTGAATAAAATAACAAAACACCATAGAACACAAACTTGGCTAGAATGGGGTATCTTATCTCTGAAGAGAAAGGGATGTTGGCTATGCTTCATTAGCAACAAGCTTTACATCACACTCCATTGCATCTTAAAAGACTTCCTTCACCTCAATTATATATGAAAGAGTGAAAGGAGAATAATTCCCATGATGCATGTGGGATAAATTGATCTAAGTTTACAAAATGTCATAGGCATGTAAAACACTAGGACTTCTCGGGCGATCACCCAACCCCGTACTACTCTAGCCTAAACGTGCTTATCTGTAGAGTTCTAATGGGATCTAGTGCATTAACACTATGTTATAGGCATGCACATAAGACCACTAGGAAATCATTATACGATGTCTGTAATTAACAAATGGAGATGGAATTACATTACATTCCCCATCAAAAGGGTGAATATCATGGTTCATCAAAACCATGGCTCAAAAACATTGATTCGGTGGAAAAGGTGGATTGTTGTCGAGATCCACCTGGATCATTCCTCACCCCTTAGGAAGCAATGGTTCCCATTGCATCAAGTTCCTTCGGTATATGGGGAAACTTTTGTTGAATTTGAATCTTGGTGAGTTGCTTGCATTGCTAAAGTTGTTGTCCTGCTTATACTTGGTATTAGTGTGCTGAAGGATGTCATGAACATGTTGTTGGAGGTGTTGGATCCGTTCAACAATTCTGGTTGCATGATCTTTTTTGGTCTGAGTGTGGGAGGACTCTATCGATGAAGGTGCAACATGAAGATCTATATCAATGGGGGCTAATGGCTGGAACCCCAAGCACACCTGAAAATGGTCATGTCCAATAGAGCTATGCTAAACATATAGAAGACTTTCATTCTCTGGAAGGGAGCATCTATAGATTGGACCATTGGATAAGGGAGCATCGGGCACTAAGTTAATGGAATTCTTGACTTGGCAGTGCAGAGGCATCCATGTAGGTGAAAAAATATCTTTGTGCTCCTCTACAATCTTGTCGACCTGCTTCTAGTGTATAGAAAGGTCTTGGGTGAAGGCGGTAGTGGTTGAAGTGACTTCTTCACATTCTGATTGGATCGTGAATAGGGAAAACTTTGTGGTCTCAGAGATTACTTTGCGTCATTGTTTTGACAATATCAATGAATTAGAAGTAGTTGGAGCTACCTCTAGTACCCTATAGATTTGACCTCCCAGAGTAATGTTAGAAAAACATGATCACGGGACAATAAAATAAAAAAAATGTGGAAATAAAACACAAAAGATACACAATAAAATAGAGACACATATATACGTGGTTCACCCAATGTGGGCTACATTCACCAGAGAAATTGCTAGGTCCTTCCTTTATTATTATCCAACAAATGAAGGGATACAACCTACAACACACCCACTGTAACTTCTTCTTCTTTTTTCCACAGTCTCCTCTCTTAAAATACAATATTCACACACATACACAACCACAATACAATTTTCTCATAAAATAGGGTTTCTTTCTAGGGAAAAAATACCTAAAATAACTTCTACAGTCAGATATGCAACCTTATAATGAACGGTTTAGATTGACTACGAAATTACAATATTTTACAAGACAATTTTTCCCAATATTTCGCTTCGGGGGCGCTACCCCCGAATCCCCCACCAGGGGGGGATACAAAAATTGTCGCCTCCCTGGAGAAAGTTGTGGGGGGGAAAGCCCCCCACCACACCCCTTGTTAGGGAATGGGGTCCAAGAACGACTGAAACAAACCTCTAAATCAGGAAGATAATCAGGCTCCACAACCAACAAGTAACATTGACATTACGGGGCCGAGACTTGTAGACATCAATGACGTTTCCACATATATGGTTGTCCTAAAAGAACATTACAAACTTCAAGTGGGTAAACATCACATAATACCTCATCCTTGAAGGGCTTGATGCCGTAGGATAGGAGACACTGTTGACTGACACAGAAGTGTCGTCCTTGGCTCAACCATCCGATTGTGTATGGTTGGGGGTGTTGGATCGTTGGTAGCTTCAATCTCTTGACAACCTCGACTGAGATCAAGTTCTTCTTAATCCCACTGTCAATGATGAAATGTAATGGGGTCCCATTTACCCACATCTACGAGTGGAAGAGACACTCCCCCTCCTTAGGCTCCTCTCGTTCTTCTGGTTGTATTGTTGTGGCCGTGATGGTAGCAGTGGGTTCAAAGTCGGTGATTTGTTTCCCTTTATCAAAGTCTGAGCCAGGTTCTTATTCTTTTTCTTTGAGCTCGACCACCAATGAGTGTTTCAAACGACCACCAATGAGTATTTCAAACGACATTCATTGGTGTTGTGCCAAGGAATTTTGTGGAACTCACACCACTTTTTGGTGTCTTTCTTAGAATTTCTGTTACCCTTCTTTGCCTATGGCTTGGACTGGGTCTCTTGAGGTTGTCCTTCCTTACTCTGTCCTTCGTTCTGTGAGTTAGGGTTTCCTTTTCCACACTTCTATTGTGACGTATTTGCAAATCCAAACTCCCTCTTACTCCGCTGCTTGAATTTCTGCTCGATTTTGACTTTGTTAGGGTCCTAACCTGCACATAGGTAGAACAATATATTCAGATGTAATAAAGGTCAATATTAATAAGGCCTTTTAATAAAATAGAATAAGGCGGATGTAAGAAGACCTAATAGAAGCTTCCGCTTCTAGAATGATCTTTCTCTAGATGCTTCTTTTAATAAACATATTTAGTATAAATAGGAGTCGAGGGTATGAGAACCCTAGCTTGGATAATATTGTAATAGAGCGTTTCTCAACTGAAGGTTTCCCCCTCGAAGCTGAGGCTTATGAACATTGCTTTCAAAATCAAAGTGCTATTTCTGTTGTTGTTCTTATATCATTTCAGTGGTATTGTGGTGATTGTTTTGGTTATATTGCTGTTATTCTGCCATTTCTAGCATTTTATTTCTATTCTGCATACTTTTTATATCTGGTATATTACAAGTGGCATCATAGCACTTTTCTCGGTAGAAAGTGTGGGTTCAATTTTTTTCTAGGGTAGAGACGTATTCCGATGTCTTTAAGCCATAGAGATCTATCGTTATGTGCATAAACCCGCGATTGAGGGATTCATACACACAGGAAATACAAGTGGTACTTAAGCGCACATATGTTGGCCATCCTTGTAACTCCTGTTGGTACCCCTTTGAGTGGTAGCACATCAGACAACACCTGTGTACGGATCGACCTAGATTACCTGAAGCCCTCTTTAAATAAACCGATCGGCCACTTGACTGCTATAGTGTCACCGAGAACAACACTCGGGAAGATACTCTAGTACCTGGGTAGTCAGATAGTACAGATAAGGGTACGGTCTATCCTCCTTAGTTAGTGCCCTGAGATATTGGGCCGAGTACTACTGTTGGACCTCGCACGTATATCAGAGAGCTATAGCACAGGGAAAACCCTTGTCTGTAGAACCCTTGAATACCTAACCCTTGGGGATAGAAACATAAACAAATTAAAACATACAAGATCTATTGCCGCGCAACTGTGTTTGGGTTGCCAAATCACTACACATTTTTTCTTGGTTAAGCATTTGGACATTTCATCACTGTAGTATTCTTCAGACCGGAGTATAACTCCATAGGTGTAAAAAAAAAAAGGGTATGGAATTTTTTTCACCATTATTTGAGACCTATTCCATTGGATTCATCTCTTCGCCCTTATCACATTCATCCATATCATTTTTCGGCAAAATTTTTGACCCCGTCCGCCCTTTTTCAGTTCCCCCATCCTCATGGCCCATACCCGTAGCCAAGAATTGGAAGCTCGCTTCAACACCTTGCAATCTGGTTTCATTGAGACCCAACAAGAAGTGAAACAACTCAATGCCAATGTTGCCGCCATCAATACAACCATTCAGTCCTCAATGGAGGAAATCAAACAAGACCTAACCACTCAACTTGAATTTGTCTTTTTGACACTTTGCACCAAACTGCATATCCCTACAGATAACCCTTTCTCTTCCTCACCTCCACATACTGAAGGTGACCATTCCTCTTATTCCCATAACTTTCAGAACCATCACTTTCAACATGACCTACGCCTTCCGCGGGTGGATGTGACCAAATTTGATGGCTCAGACCCCACTGGTTGGGTAATCCAAATGTAACATTATTTCTCTACATTACAGATGACTTGGCCAAACTCCAGTATGGTGTTCTCCATCTAGATCAAGAACGTTGGCAATGGTGGCAATGGAGAAAAACTTCTCGTCAAGGGTATATTGCTTGGACACACTTTGTGGTAGAGCTTTATGGACACTTTGACACTGACACCAACCATTTGGGCCGTTTGAAAAAGTTGAAACAATTAGGAAGAGTGGAAGACTTTATAGCTGCCTTTGAGTGCCTGGATTTTAGAACAGAGGGCATGTTTGATGCCTTTTTCTGAGAGTGTTTTATTAGCGGCCTCAAGGATGAGATTTGGGCCCATGTCCTCATGGCTCAGCCTCAAAGTTGGGTGGAGGCTACTAAAAGAGCTAAAGAAGCACAACATGTTGTATCTTCTCAAAATTGAAAACCCTCCTTTATCCCTTGCCCTAAACCAGTAAATCCCACTACTCCCTCTACTCCACTAAAGATCCAAAAATTCACCAGGGTTGAAATGGCTGAACGCCAACTCAAAGGCCTTTGTTATAACTGTGATGACAAATATTTCCCGGGCCAAAAGTGTAAAGAACAAAAGATTTTTATGGCCATCTCCGAGGATATTTTAGAAGAGGATGTAGAAACTCCCCTTATGTTTGAGTCACCTGAATCCACTTACATAACCCCTCCCTCAGACCCTCCTGAAGTAGAACCGATCATTTCCCTCAATGCTCTCACTGGCTTCTTTGCTCCCCAAACCCTCAAGCTAATCAGTTACATCAAGCATCAAAAGGTTATCATTCTGGGTTATAGTGGCAACACCCATAATTTTATTCATCACTGCATTGCCCAAGAAACTCATTGCTACATCCATGCTATCAATAATTTCCAAATCATGATTGCCAATGGTGGTTCCATGAAATGTGGAGGGCATTGTGAAAATGTGCGTCTCTAAATTGGTGACTACCACCTGAAATCCCATATGTTTGCTATCGACATGGGAGGTTGTGACATTGTGTTGGGTGCAGACTGGCTAAACACTTTGGGTCCCATTCTCATAGATTTTAAAGACTTAACCATGCAATTCGATCAGGAGGGCCACCAATATAAGTTCCAAGGCATCACCACCGATTCACCTGAGATAATTAGTTCCCATCACATGGAAAAGATGCTAAAAAAAGGTCATTCGGGTGTTATCGCCCAACTCCATGCCATACAAGCAACAGAGACACCCTCGGTCCCGCAATACCTCCAAGCCATCATTTCTAAACATCAATTGGTCTTTTCCACTCCTCAAGGACTCCCTCCTTCCCAGGGTGTTCATGATCATTCCATTCCCCTTGTACCCGAAAGCCTTCCTCCCAATATTCGTCCGTATCGTCACCCCTTTTCCCAAAAAAATGAAATTGAGAAAATGGTCCAGGATCTCCTTAATGCAGGCGTTATCCGCCCTAGTACAAGCCCCTACTCTTCTTCTGTGGTCATGGTCCTGAAGAAAGAAGGTTCTTGGCGAATGTGTCCTAACTTCCGTGCCCTCAACAAAATTACCATCAAAGACAAATTCCCCATTCTTGTCATTGATGACCTCCTGAATGAATTGAGTGGCACCCAATTCTTCACTAAACTTGATCTTCGTTCAAGCTACCACCAGATAAGTATGAAAGAGGCATACATTCCCAAGACTACCTTTAGAACTCATAAGGGCCACTATGAGTTTTTGGTCATGCCCTTTGGCTTGTGTAATGCCCCCTCCACCTTCCAAAGCCTCATGAATCATGTCTTTTGTCCTTTTCTTCGCCATTTTGTCTTAGTTTTCTTTGATGATATCCTCATCTATATCAAAACTTGGACAAACCATCTTGCTCATGTGGATCGAGTTCTACATCTACTCTCTCAACACTAACTTTTCCTGAAACAATCTAAATGTGCTTTTGGCGCCTCAGAAGTAGAATACTTGGGTCATCTGGTTGGCAAGGATGGCGTCAGGGTAGATCCTAAAAAGATTGAAGCTATGCAAGACTGGCCTCACCCAATGACTCTTAAGACCTTGCGTGGATTTCTGGGTTATCGCAAGTTTGTTAAGTATTATGGGAAGATTGCAACACCTCTCATTGCTTTCCTAAAAAAGAACTCTTTCACTTGGACTCTAGCCGCTGCTCAAGCTTTTCAAACCTTGAAGATGGCCATGTGCACCACTCCAGTCCTCGCCCTTCCCGATTTCACAAAGACCTTTGTGTTGGAATGTGATGCCTTAGGGAAAGGAATTGGTGCTGTCCTTATGCAAGAGGGTCGACCTGTGGTCTTTACCAGCAAACAACTATCTGAAAGAAATCTGTGCAAATCCATCTATGAAAATGAAATGTTGGCTATTTTGCATGCCATTGATCTGTGGCGCCCTTATCTATTGGGGCAACGTTTCCAAATTAAGATAGACCATCAAAGCCTCAAGTATTTTATGGAACAATGCATTTCCTCCCCAGAACAACATAAATGGGTGACTAAACTCTTTGGATATGATTATGAGATCATTTACAAGAAAAACAAAGACAATGTGGTTGCGGATGCACTTTCCAAAAAATATGAAGATGAAGGATCCCTTTTTTCTCTTTCATTCATTGTTCCAGATTGGCTCCAAGCCGTTCGCCAGGAATGGCTATAAGATCCCAAAAGTTCACATTTGATCCAACAATTGCAGTCCAATGCTCCAGCTTCCCCAGGGTACTCTTGTCTCCATGATGAACTTCGATTCAAAGGCCGTTTGTATTTAAGCAAACAATTAAAGCTTAAATCCACGGTACTTTCTGAGCTTCATGCTACATCCATAGTAGGGCACTTCGGGTTTACCAAAACCTATGACAGGGTCAAACATTTCTTTTTCTGGGATGATATGAAACAAGACATTTGTAATTTTGTCACTGAATGTGAGGTGTGTCAATGCAACAAGGGAGAAACAATCAAATCTACGAGCACAGTACAACCGCTCCCGATTCCACCTACTATTTGAAAGGATATCTCTATGGATTTTATTACCGGCTTACCCAAATCGGGAAATAAATCAGTCATCATGGTGGTTGTTGACCGCCTTTCCAAGTATGCTCATTTCTATGCCCTTCAACACCCATTTACAACATCCATGGTCGCTCAAATTTTCATGGATAAGGTCTTCAAGATTCATGGCATGCCACACTCTATTGTTTCTGATCGCGACCCAACTTTCACAAGCAATTTTTGGCAAGAACTGTTCAAGATACAAGGCAACGAATTGCATCTCAGCACAACTTATCATCCCCAGACTGATGGCCAAACGGAAGTTGTCAACAAGTGTTTGGAAACATATTTGAGGTGTTTTGCCTCGGAAAAGCAAAATCAATGGGTTCAATGGTTACCCCTAGCTGAATGGTGGTACAACACTTGATACCATACAACTACACACATGACTCCTTTTGAAGCGGTATGTGGATAGAAGCCACCTTCAGTTCTCTCATACTTACCGGGTGCCTCGAAAGTCCAAGCGGTTGACCAAACACTCACAGCTCGAGAGGCTATTCTCTGTACCCTCAAAGAGAATTTGGTCATGGCACAAAATCACATGAAGAAACAAGCAGATCAAGGTCGCTTTGAATGTCAATTTGCAGAAGGGGATCAGGTGTTTCTTCGACTGCAACCTTACAAGAAAACTTCCCTCAAGGCCGAGCATTGTTAGAAGACAGCACCCAAATTTTATGGTCCTTATACCATTCTCAAGCGTGTGGGACAAGTAGCCTATTAGTTATCTTTGCCCAACCATTCAAAGCTACATCCTGTTTTTCATGTTTCATGCTTAAAGAAGGTGATTTGAGCTAAGTTCCAAATTCAAAACAACCTTCCCGAGTTAGCTGAAGAAGGATCCATTTGGCTACAACCAGAAGCAATTTTGGACCAGCGTGAGCATCACCTATGCCAGAGAACCATCAAGGAAGTGCTAGTCCAGTGGAAAGATACAACTCCAACAACAGATGCCACTTGGGAACCAACTACCATTCTACAACAATTTCCTTATCTCAATCCTTGAGGACAAGACTGTTTTTAAGGGGGCGGACATGTTAGGGTCCTAACCCACACATAGGTAGAACAATATATTCAGATGTAATAAATGTCAATATTAATAAGGCCTTTCAATAAAATAGAATAAGGCGGATGTAAGAAGACCTAATAGAAGCTTCCACTTCTAGAAGGATCTTCCTCTAGATGCTTCTTTTAATAGACATATTTAGTATAAATAAGAGTCGAGGGTATGATAACTCTAGCTTGGATAATATTGTAATAGAGCGCTGCTCAACTGGAGGTTTCCCCCTAGAAGAGGCCTGTGAACATTGCTTTTAGAATCAAAGTGCTATTTCTATTGTTGTTATTATATCATTTCAGTGTTATTGTGGTGATTGTTTTGGTTATATTGCTGTTATTCTGCCATTTCTAGCATTTTATTTCTGTTTTGCATACTTTTTATATATGGTATATTACACACTGCACATCGATAAGCAACTCCTAGTGAAAAGATGTCCAAGAATTCCATCTCTGTTTGGATGTACTTGTGCAGACCACTGTGGTACTTCAAAACCAGGTGTTGTTTAGAGTCTTTGATACCCAACTTTGAGTGCAAGGTCATGAAAGATGTTAGTGTACTCCGACACCATCTGACTTTTTTTTTGAGGCAAAGTTATCCATCTCATGTATTGGTCTACAAAGGCCTCCCAAGTGGGTTCTCTCAAATGGTGTAGATTCATTTGTGATGTATCTCTCTTGATAACCTTCCCACCAAACTCTAACAAGGGGAAGGGAGTTAAGGAGTGCAAAGGTGATCTTTTCACTCTCAATTTTTTTTGGAGAGAGCAATAACCTTTTAGCAGATTCAACCATTTTTCTAGAGCATCTCCATCTATTTAGCCTTCAAATTGTTGGGGTATGTATTATATTCTTTGCACGAGTAGTAGAATCTCTCTTGGTGTAGAGAATCCATGGGCATTGCTGCCTTGGATTGTTGACTATGTAACCCTATAACCCCTTGTATGAAAAGAAAACAACAAGTGAGAGAATGTTGGGTATGTATTATATTCTTTGCATGAGTAGTAGTGTCTGCATTGCATCAGGCGCGCAGGGGGGTTTGAGGGGGGGTGCAAGGGAAATGCCCCCGAGAATTTTTTTTGCCTTGGAAAACATGTCACAATTTTGCCTCATTTTTTGTGTTGCCTCAATTTTCGTATCCATTGTTGGATGATTTTTCAGCACATGGTTTTTTTTGCCAATGATTTTCTATTTTCGGTTAAGGAATTAGGGTTGTTGACTAATCTAGGTCATTGGGTTAGGGTTTTGGATTCCACTGGCTCCTATATGTATATTGTATTGTAAACAATGTATCACTATGAATGAATATAGAATATGCTGGTTTTCCCGGTTTGGGTTTCCAGGGGAAAAATCTCCGTGTAATGTTTGTATTTGCCATTATATCTTTTCTATTCTTTTACTGAAAATTTGTTGCAATAAATATTTTACAAGGTTAAAATCTACATTTGGTATTAGAGCTTTGTTGGCTTTAGGGGGCCGCCTTTGTGGTCAAGGGTTTGGCTCGGGACTATGATAAGCCTTGTTACAGTGTGAGATCTGTGGTATTGATTTTTCAGGTGAAAAGAAATGGTGAGAAATTCGAAAATGAAGATCAAGAAGTTTAATGGGCAAAGTTTTGAGCTGTGGAAGCTCAAGATGGAAGATTTGTTGGTGGACATAGATTAGTGGATCACGGTAGATTCAGGTACTACACCTACAAGAAATTCAACAGATGACTGGAAAAAGTTGGATAGGAAGGTGAAGAGCACAATTCGACTGTGTCTCTCAGATTCAGTATTACTGAATGTGTCAGAGGAAGATACAACTAAGGATTTATGGGATAAGTTGGAGAATTTGTATCAGTCTAAGTCCCTAGTAAATAAACTATTCCTGAGAAAGAAGTTGTATAACCCGAAGATGAGAGATGGAGACTCGGTGGCAGAGCATTGGAACGCCTTCAATATTGTGGTAAGTGAGTTAGTATCTGTTGAGATTAAAATTTCAGATGAAGATAAGTGTATCAATTTACTGTGTTCTTTACCAGACTAGTGGGGTAGTCTGGTTGTGGCCATAGGTAGTAATACAACTACCTTGAAGTTTGATGAAGTGGTCTCATCCTTGTTGTCGGAGGAGATGAGATGAAATAATATGAAAGGACTGAGCACATACACATTATTTGCAAGAGGACACTCCCAGGAAAGAAATAGATCTAAGTTATCAAGTGGGAGATCTAAGTCTAAGGGTAGATCTAAATCTCCCAAAATTTTTGTAAAGGTATGTTGGAGATGTGGAAAAGAAGGGCACTACAAGAAGTAGTGTAGATCCAAAGTTGAGAAAAAGAAGGGATTTGAAGAATATCCTTCTACAGAAGAAAAGACCTCTAAGGAAGAAGGAGGGGATGTGTACTTGGCTTCTTCAAGCACACATGCAGATCATGAGGCATGATTGGTTGACTTAGGTGCATCCTTTCATATGAATCTCCACAGGGAATGGTTCTGTGAATATGAAAGGTATGATGAAGGTAATGTTTTCTTAGATGGTGATTCAACAACCAGATTCATAGGATGAGAAAAATTCAAGTTGAGGCTCATATATGGAAGGATTAGAACACTTCCTGGTGTTCTTCACATCCTAGGTTTGGCCAAAAATTTGATTTCTATAAGAAAAATGGACGATGCAGGGGTAAAAAAAATATTTGAAAAGGAAATTTGCAGGATGGTTCGAGGAGCAATGGTGTTGTTGAAGGGAGTTCGGTTTGAAACTCTGTATAAGATGCAAGGAAGCACTATTAGTGATGGGTGTAATAGTTCCATTGTTCATGATATTGGATTTTAAGAAGAAAGAACTCCTACAGTCTCTGGAGGAAAGGTTATGGTGTGGCATCAAATACTGGGGCATATCGGAGAGAAGGGTCCTCGACTACTACACGGTAAATGTATGTTTGAAGGTATGTCTAACTGCTCTCTGGATTTTGATTTCTATGAACATTGTGTATATGGGAAGCATAATTGGGTAAGATTCCCCTATAGTGCAATGAGGGCATAGATAATTTTACATCTAGTGCACAATGATGTTTTTGGATCTGTGTCGGTCCCATCATTTGGAAAATCTGTGTACTATGTCTCATTTATAGATGACTTCTCGAGGAATACTTGGATATATTTCCTCAGGAAGAAATTTGAAGTCTTTGACAGGTTTAAAGATTTTAAGGCTCTTGTTGAGAATCAAACAGAGAAAAAATTAAGGTGTTGAGGACAGATAATGGTGGAGAGTTCCACGAGAATGAATTTGAAGAATTATGTAAGAAGTGCGGTATAGCAAGGTAGAATACTAGTCCATATACACCTCAACAGAATGGAGTTGTAGAAAGGATGAACATGACACTGATGGAAAAAACAAGGTGCATGCTCAGTGGTGCCAGGTTAGGGCAAGAATTCTGGGCAAAGGCAGTGGGTATTGCATGTTACCTAGTCAACAGATCACCCTCATCAGCGTTGGATGACAAGACTCCACAAAAGGTATGGACTAGTAAGAAACCTTGTCTCACACATTTCAAGGTATTTGGATGTGATGCATATGTTCACGTTCTAAAAGAAAACGTGAGTAAGATAGATAAGAAGGATGAAAAGTGTATCTTTATTGGATATAAAGATGGTCTCAAAGGTTATAAGATTTGGAACCTAGAAACTAAGAAGGTAGTGTATATTCGAGATGTGGTATTTAGAGAAATGAAGGATGTTGTTAAACAGGAAGTCCTACCAAGTAAGGAAGAATCAAATAAAATAGAGTTTGATTTAAAGGATGATGAATCAAATTCTATAAAAGAACATGAATTAGAAGGAGAAGATCATCATACTCCAGTATTGAGGAGATCGGTTCGAGAAAGAAGGCTACCAGAAAGGTATACTCCATTGGATTTCCATTCAAATTTTGCTTTGTCTATTATTGATGATGATCCTAGAACTGTTAGGGAGACAATGGATTTAGAGGATGGAAATCTCTGGAAAAAGGCCATGAACGAAGAAATGGAAGCCTTGGATAAGATGTCTTTCTTAGAGATTCTGTTCAGATTTAAGAAATCACACAAAGTCTGATTTCTCCATTTTTCTTTCTCACTAGGACCAAGTTGGCCACCCATTCAGAATAACTCAAAGGAATGATAATCTAGGCATCCAAAATATTTTTTACTTCTTTCTCCATAATGGGCAGTAATATAAGTTTATTTGTCTCAACTCCTTCCTATATGGCTTGGAATCTTCCTTCAATGGGATCTTGTGCTCAATGATACTTGTGTCATATGTCCCGAGATCTTCATATGTCCAGGCAAACACATCAACAAACTCTTTTAACAACTCAACATATTTGGCCCTTTTCTCTCTTGGAAAACTGCTTGACAAATTTGGAATCTTTCTCTATACCAATATTGTACTTAGTTATATCAACATCATCAGCTAAGCCTTTAACCTTTAATGCTACATCATTCCCATCCAACAACCTTTCTAAAGGAACTAGTCCCTTTATAATATGATTGCTAGTAAACTGAACAACATGATGATTGGAAATTTTGTTTAGAAAAACATCAGTATGAGGATTGCTTTCAGAATCATGATATTGGTCAATATGTAATGCAGAGAATTCATCAACAGACTCAAGAAATTTTTTGATCTCAAGATCATCCTCAAACACCTTCCAATTCTTGACATTGTTAGGTATAGAGGGTCTATATTTCACCTCCACATCATATTTGAGTTTAGGTGGCAGTGGGACTCTGAAATGGCTTGTTGAAACAACCAAATAATCAACCATGGTATTCTCCTTTCTTGGAATAAATGAAATGTTGAAGGCTAAGAAGAAACTATCAATTAGGTCCCACACCTCATTTCTGTAAGTTCTAAGCCTAAGGTGCTTAGCTTGATAAATATTTTTGATTTGATGAATAATTATCTTTGCATCCCCAAATACTAATATCTCTTCAATTCCCATGTGTTTCATAGCCCTTAAACCCAAAACAAGAGCTTCATACTCTCCCACATTATTGGTGGCTTCAAATTCCAACTTGTATGATAGAGGTATAGTCTCTTGATAAGGTGAAACGAAGATTACTCCAGCACCAACGCCTTCCTTAGAAGAGGTTCCATCAAAGAACATTTTCCAAACAGGGGTAGTTGGAGGAGGGGTTTCACAAGAAGTGATGGATTGCTTTATGATTTTAAGAGGGATTTCAGTAGCATCATTGAGTTGCAATATGATGGATCCCAAATCAGTGTCAAAAGGAAAAAATAGGATGGTTGGTGGGGTCTGATTCATCACTAATGATGTAGGGCAATTGAGCTTCCCTCTAAAGTATTCTATGCTCACCCCCAAATACAAGAACAATGGAATATGTGTGGTCCATCTGTAAAGTTCCCCCAAGTCTTTTTATCCAAGATCTTGACAATAGCATGCCAAACTTGGGGTGAACATCAACCACTACAATGTACATGACCACACTTTTCATGGGCAACTGAAATAAGGTCACAACTAGATATTCGATGACCCCAAGACACTTCACTTTCCTAGAGTCAAAGGAATATAAGTCATGGTAGGCCTTTGTGATCTCTAATCCAAGTTCATCCATGACTACTTTGGGCATGATATTGTGAGATTCCCCCGAGTCTAACAAACTATTATGCAACACCTTTTCATGTATGTTCAGTGACGTATAGAAGAGAGGGGATGAATAATCTCTATCTTCTATCAAATGACCTAAGATGACTACTGGATTTTCATCTTGGAGATTTAATGAATCAGTGGTATTTGAGGAGGATTTGAGCAACAACTCATTGGAAAGATATCTTCTAAATTCTTTAATTTTTATCAGTTCTAAAAATGGTACATGGATCTTTATTTTTTGGACCTCATTTTCAAAACTAAAGGAAGATGGAGATTTCAGAATCTACTTGACTTCTGGGGTGGGATCTTCAATAAAGAATGGGGGGTTTTGAGCATCTTTTTTCTTGCTGCCAACTGTCACAGCATTGACAAAATTCTTTGTTTTTGAGGGTTGATCTAAAGCATTAGTATTTCCCCCCTTCTTTTTAGATCTTATATTATATTTATTAGGATTATCTTTTGCCTTATCTCCCTTAATTAATTAATTAATTTGATTTTCCATCAAGGATTCCCCATATGCAGACTTGGTCAAATGAGGGGATGGAGGGGTGTCACCCAAGCAATGGATCTCAAGATAATCTTCTTCATCCTCTTCATCTTCTTCATCTACAAGGTTGTTTTGTAAAGGGGTTTGGATCCTTTGATCATCTCTTCCTCTGTTTCTGGGATCTCTTGGAAGTATCTGAGGAGCATTACTAGGTCTCTTGAAGGTACCTCTCTTATCAACGCTTTGAGTACTTCTATAGGTCTGTCTTGCTTCAAGTTTTACCTTCTCCATATTAGCAGAAAGAGATTTTACTAATTTGGTAAGCTCATCATCTTGAGGGTGGGCAACATAGGAAGAGGTTGAAGTTTCAGACCTTCCCCTTCTTTTGTCCCTATCAACCTTACTCCTAAGCTAATCAACTTCCATAATATTGGATTCTAGTCCAATGGATGCATCTTGCATATGAGCCAATGAGGTATCTCTCCTTTCTCTTAATAGGAGACAAAAATCAGGGTCAAAAGAACTAGAATAAGTAATATTTGTAGAGGTTTCTGTAGGCTTAACCTCAGTGGGAATTTTTCTATACATTTTATTAAATCTCTTTGAGAAGTCATAAACAGATTCCCCTTCCTTTTTCTTCAGTGATCCAAACTTTGTAATATAGTAAAGAAAATCCTTTCTATCCCCCCAATTCTTTAATAAGGCTTCATCTAGGGCTTCAATCCCATCGATAGATCTAGGAGGCAAGGCCCTAAACCACTTCCTAGCCTCGCCCTCAAGGCTATGAACAAAAATCCTCATCCATACATTTGCATCCTTGATGACATGACAATCTGTAATACTGTAAAAGGCTTCAAGGTGTTCCTTTGCAGTTATGTCTCCCTCACCTGTGAACTTGGGCATCTGCTTAAGGTAGCCATCCGCTGGGAGGGCATTTAAAGGCTGAGGCAAAACAAGAGGGGCATACCTAGCAACTATTATAACCTCCACTCTAGTTCTGGGGGGATTAGCACCTACCATTTGTATGTGGACTAGAGGAGAACCCGGAGGGGGTGCAGTTGGGCTATGTGAAACTGAGACAATGTTCCTGGGAGGTGAAGACAAGGGGCTCGAGGGAACATAAGTCTCCCCTTCTATGACTGCAACACCACTAATGGGAGTAAGAGTAGGAAAGTATTATAAGGTCAAATCTCTCTCCTTCCACTTCACAACTTTGGGGGAGAAAGGGGTGTCAAAGCTCTCTCCTTCCAAACCAAGAATAGGAGGGGAGAAATCAACATGAAAGCTCCCAAAATTTAAATTTCTTGAAACTCCTGTAGTTTGTATAATAGGAGAATCATAAACAATTACTGGAGTTCGTAAAGAGGGATTATGAAAATTATCAGACAAACTTTTTACCGCAATGGAGGTACCTTTTTGAGTGGTCTTTCCCTTTCTGATAATTTCCTCTAGGTCATCTTCAGACGTTGCTAGATGCAACAATGAAGTGGATCTCATGTGTCTGCCTTTAGGAGCCAGAACTGAAACAGTGGAGTCGATACAATGGAGTCACCAGGTGCAAGTTGCAATCTTCAATGGTACTGATATTTGATGCACCTTCAGAATCAAAGCTTCTTTATCATTCTATCCCAGGGAAATGTCTTCAATTCGTTCCCCGACAACGGTGCCAGAAATGTTATCACTAGAAGTCACCTCCATATTGCGTTGGAGGTAAGCCAAGTACCCATTAAAGTTTTATGTCACAGGTTGGTTTTAAAGAGGTCAAATGGGCATAGACTCAATATGATATCGTTTTAACTCAGAAAACTGGACTGGTATGCAAATTTTAGGTGAGGTCTTAATTAACTTCAGTCAGTAAGTTGGAGTAAGGTTGAATAGAGGGAAGAATTTGGTGAGGAGAGTGTAGAGGTATGCCGTAGACATAAGGTCTTCCAATAGCCTAAGGAGGAAAATATTCAAATACAAGATCCTCTTGGATTCAAAACTTCAGGAAACTAAAGAACGTAAATAACAACACTGCAATCAAACATACATTACAATACAATAAAAAAAATCCATGTGAATCCTTCAATCATGGAAACTTCAATATCATAGGCAAATAGGATGAAAAATAAGATGACTTTCATTAAACAAGAAGTCTCAGATCAAAATACATAACCAGAGAACTAGATATTTTCATCAAAAGTTTTACAATACGAGAGCGTAGCTCAACCATCGACGTTAACAAAATATCAAAACTGCCTATATATACTAAAAACTGTTGCAACTACCAGGAGCATAATCAGGTGCTTTCATGCAAAGTTTCTAGTCTATGCCCTCTCTGTTAGACTATGCAGGCCTTATCATGTCAGTTGCGAGATAGGCACAATTATGCATTTTATAGGAAAATCCATCTAGGAGGAAGCTTCGGGTGGACAGTCTGCCTTCATGGCTTCTCTCTGCAATTATTCCCATTTATGGGGTGAGATGAGGTCTCAACTGCCACCCCTATATTCAATAACTTCCTTCATTGGGATCAGGATGAGGACTGACACCCATGAATGTTTCTAGGCGGTGCCCATGACTTCTTCAAGTCAATCTTGATGCCTTGAGGCTCTACAAATATTCCCCTATAACCAATACGGGCGTTGTAGGTGCTAATATCCTGATGGATCCATGCTTCACTGATATGAACTCCGACTGTGACCAAGAACTTACCCTAAAGGTGCTTCACGACTTCGGGTCTTGGGTGCTTCGATGTGAGCCACTCCCGACTCTCTTGATTTTCGAAATCGCGAACTGGAGCCTAGTGAGTGCTAGCTCCTCTCCATCGCTCCATATTTAATGTGACCTAGGGCCATGACCCCATTGCAATTATGCGATTGTGGGCGCGACCAAGGGTGGTTTTAAAGAAAACTGCTTTTTTCCCCATAATTCACCATGAATTGCCACATGTCCCTTTCCCAAAACCACGGTTCTGATTGTGGCCTACCCCTTAAATTTTAAAACATGCGTGCCTTTCGAACCCACAATGGAGTATGACAATTAATATTGTGATATGAGATGAGGTTCCTTGATCAATGACCCAGGTATGACGGATCAGATCTTCCCTCTTTGAATCGACGACCGAGATCCACTTCGGGTCTTTAGGACTTCGGGCTTCATCCCTTCATAAGTTTTACACACTTCCCACTTCAAACCTCCCAAAGATTATTTCCTTGAAAACTTGGATCGAACACCACATGTTCCCTTCAAGATCAATGACTTGTGCTTACTTTGGGCCTTTTTTCTTTGGCACTATACTTTGCGTGATTTTGGACTCCCAAATGCACGTGAGTCGCTGATCTGAACTGGCTGATTGGATCTCCATCGTTGAAATATAAACTTGCCTACCGCTTGATTTGAGTTCATATTAGACCACTCTAAGTGTTTCAATTTTCTCTCATGGCTATGGCCTGTGGCCCTTGATAACTTTATGTGATAAATTTTGACCAAGGGGTCGAAAACACACCCCTTGAATGGATTTTGAGGGTGTTTGAGTTGTTCAGACCTCAAACATTTTCATTCTTCCTGTGGAAATCATGGGAAGAATGCCACATGATTTACACCACAATGCTCCTGAGGGTAAACCTTAATTAATGCTTACGTCATATGAAGTAGGCTACAAATTCATGTGTTAACAATACCTAACGTCTCGAGAAAGGTAGACTGGTGCTCGGCCTGACGGTTATTCACCACTGCATGAATCTGATGGGCCTTGCCCAAATCTCCTACGGTAGTGTGTTGGGATGATCTGGCCCTCTCAACTAGGCAGTCACACTGGTAATGTGGCTCTCCACATGTCCAACACCCAGTATTCGGTCCAATACTCCTGGTCCTTGAATTAGAAGTTGACGACTCACTGGCCTAAAACCCTGGTCATTTCCGATGAACATTCCTGAACTGTTACTGTGGCGGTTAATGCTACTACTGATTTTGTGGTCCTCTATAGGGAATACTCTACCGAGGAATTGGTAGTCGTGGCGTAATGACTATGGATCCTCTCAGAGTGCCTCGATACCTTGGTGGATATCTAGATGGTGTTTGACGCTGCTGTGCACTAGATGTTGTTAGAAAAACAGGACCGCAGAGCAATAAAATAAAACAAATGCAGAAATAAAACACAAAAGACACACAATACAAGAGAGACACAGATTTACGTGGTTCACCCAGTGTAGGCTACGTCCACCAGAGAAATTGCCAGGTCCTTCCTTTATTATTATCTAGCAAATAAAGGGATACAACCTACAACAAAACCCGCTGTAACTTCCTCTTCTTTCTCTCTTAGTCTCCTCTCTCAGAATACAATATTCACCATCATCCATAGCCGCAATACATTTCCCTCATAAAAGAGGGTTGCCTTCTAGGGAAAAAAACCCTAACATAATCTCTACCGTTAGATCTGCGACCTTATAATGAACGGTCCAGATTTACAATGAAATTATAATATACTTTTACAAGGCAATTTTTGCTTCAGGGGCTTCACCCCCGAACCCTCGCTGGGGGCTCACTTGCCCCTAGACCCCCCAGCCGGGGGGATAGCCCCCCCGGTCCCCACAGAGGGGGTACCCCCCCTCTGCACTCCCCCGCGTGGAAGAGTGTACATACTTCTGGGGTGTAAATACTTCATGGGGTATAAACACGGCTGAAAACAAGGACCTCTGAATCAGGAAGATAATCAGGTTCCACAACCAACAATCTCCCACTTGGAGACTGATCTCAACAACTCCACTGCTGCTGTATATGCTGGACTCTGAACCTTCTTGGACCTGGCAAATTTCTCATTTTCATCTTCATTCTTGAAGACCAACTGAAACTGAGCAGGAACTCAGTTTCTCCCTGGTTACTCCCTTTGTTAACATGTCTGCAGGATTCT